>RJWJ010031836.1:0-18938 GCA_004363605.1 Indri indri
AAGGGTTGTACAGAATTCTCTTGGTCTCTGCTTCCCTTCCTTGATGATAAGAATATTGCTTTCCTTCTAGTAGAGGGAGGGAATCTTTCACATGGGAATGTTATCTCCTGCTTTTAAGAAACAGAAGGAAGGTCAGTATGACCTTGCACCTGCTGTTTTTCAAGTGCCTTTAACTCAAAATAGTCAATACACCAGAGTGGTATATTTTTAACTCCTTCACTGGATCACATGGTACTTCTATGTGTAACATTTTGAAGAATTGCCAAACTGTTTTCCAAAAATGGCTGCATCACTTTATATCCCAACAATATATAAGGGTTCTAATTTGTTCCTTCCTTACTGACACATCATCTGTCTTTTTTTATTCTAGCCTTCCTAGGAGGTATGAAGTGGTATCTCATTGTGGTTTTTTTTGTTGCTGTCGTTGTTGTTGTTGAGACAGGGTCTCACTCTGTCACACAGACTAGAGTGCAGTGGCGTCATCACAGTTCACTGCAACCTCAAACTCCTAGACTCAAGCAATCCTCCTTCCTCAGCCTCCTGAGTAGCTGGGACTACAGCTGTGTGCCACCATGCCTGGCTAATTTTTCTATTTTTTTGTAGAGACAAGATCTCGCTCTTGCTCAGGCTGTTCTCCAACCCCTGACCTCAAGCGATCCTCCCGCCTCAGCCTCCCAAAAGTGCTAGGATTACAGGTGTGAGCCACCACGCCCAGCCTCTCATTGTGGTTTTGATTTCCATTTCTTCACTAACTACTGATGTTAAGCATCTTTTCCTGTACTTATTGGCCATTTTTATATCATCTTTGGAGAAATATCTATTCAAAATCCTTTGCCTATTTTTAAATTGGATTATTTGTCTTTGTATTTTTGAATTTTAAGAGTTCTTTATATATTCTGGATACAAGTCCCTTGTCAAATATGTGATTGGCGTATATTTTCTCTCATTCTGTGGGTGTCTTGATGGTCTCCTTATAATTTTTGTATGTTCCTATTATGATTTGTATTTTTATTAGAAATGGTTCCTGAATTGTGTCAGATGCCTTTTCTTTTTCATAGAGACAGTGGGAGCGGGGAGGTTGTCACCCTGTTGCCCAGGCTGGTCTGGAACTCTTGGCCTCAAGTGATCCTCCTGCCTGAGCCTCCCAAAGTGCTGGGATTACAGATGTGAACTATCGTGCCTGGCTTTTTTTTTTTTTTGTCAGATGCCTTTTTGATGTTAATAGCCTTATGGTGTTTATTCTCCTTAATTATTGTAATGAATTATATTGATGTGTAATGTGGATCTATCCTTGCCTTCCTGGAAGAACTGTTTGGTCAAGGGCAGTTTTTGTTATGGGTCATGATTGGATTTGAGTTAATAATATTTTACTTAGAATTTTTGCCACTGTAAGAAAATTGCTTATAGTTTTCTCATTTTATACTATATTTAACAAATGTTGGTATTAAGGTTAAGCCAGTTTTTTAAAGGAATTCAGGAGATTTCTATTTTTTTATGTGTTAAAATGGCATAGATATTATCTTCTTTAAAATTCAGCTATAAACACATTTAGAATTGTTGCCTTTTAAAAATGATAAATTTTAACTATTTTCTTTTCTCTGATTATTGATCTTTACAGATTTCTATTTTGGGGAGATTAATTTTGGTAGTTTATATTTGCTAGGGATTTTATATTTTCATGGAGCTGCACATAATGCTTCATTAATTTACTTTATTCACTTCTACGCCTGTGACAATAGTTCCTTTTGTCATTCCTGAAATTGTGTTCATGTGTGTGATAAGTGTGTATGTTTATATGTGTAATTTTTTCCTTTCTCTTTTACCTTGATCAGGTTTCTCATAATTATTTTGTTCTCTCTTTCTAATTTCCTAGGTTGAACACTTAGTTCATTTATCTTTAGCTTTCCTTTTTAAATATTAAAAAAATTTTAGACTAAAATATTCTTTAAATATAGCTTTAGAAATGTCTCAGAATTTGGTATGAAGTCTATAATTTTGTTATCAAATTCCGTCTTTAATTCTGACATGTTTAGAGAATATTTCTTAGTTGAAAACTGGGTTTGGTAGTTTGATTATCTTTTTATTATATATTTATGATTTTATAGGATTATAGTCGATATAGCCTGCCAAAAGTCTAATTTTTAAAATGTATCAAGATTTTTCTTTGTGTCCAAGTTACACAATTTAAAAAAAATTTTTGTAAACTATTCCATGGTATATTCATTTGGCATAATAAAGTTATGTGTCTTAAATCTAGCTTGTTGATTTTTTCAAATCTTCTTTTTTTATCTACTTGATCCATCATGTTATAGAAGAGATACAGTAAAATTTCCTGGCATAATTATGATTTTTTTAAACTTTTTATTTTGAAATAATTATAGATTCACGGGAAGTTGCAAACAAATTATAAGAAGTACAGAGAGATCCTATCTACCCTCACCCAGTTTTTCCCAATGGTTACATCTTATAAAATCATAATATAATATAAAAGTTTGGAATTTGACATTAGTACAAGGTGCGTGCATAGTTCTGTGTCATTTTGTCGTGTGTGTAGATTCACGTAATGACCATCACAATCAAGCTACGGAACTATTACCCCTTTGTTATCTTTACCCCTACCACCATCCCTAACCCCCTGGCAAGCAGTCATTTTTCCCCACCTCTATCTTTTTGTCATTTGAGAGTGTTATATAAATGTAACCATACAGTTTGTGACCTTTCGAGATTGGTTTTTTTCACTCAGCATAATGTCCTTGAAAACCATCCAAATTATTGCCAGTAACAATAGTTCGTTTCTTTTTATTGCTGAGTAGTGTTACATATTATAGATGCACTATAATTTGTTTAACCATTGGGGGCCAGTTTGCTTGTTTCCAGTTTTGGGCTATTACAAATGAAGCTGCACTGGATAATCTTGTACGGGTTTTTGTATACACGTAAGATTTCATTTCTTTGGGATGAATGCCCACAAGTGCAATTGCTGGGTCATGTGATAACTACTTTGGTTTTTAAAGTAGTTGCCAAACTATTTTCCAGAGTGGCTGTACCGCTTTATATTCCCGCTGGCAATGCATGAGAGATCTGGTTTCTCTGCATCCTCTGCAGCACTTGGTAAAGAGCAAAAATCAGAGAAAAGAAAATAGTTCACATTTGCCATTTTAAAAAAGCACCAGTTCTAGGTGTGTTTATAGCTAAACTTTAAAGAAGATAATATCTATGCCATTTAATACATAAAAAGATAGAGATCTCCTGAATTACTTTTAAAAACTGGCATAACCTTAATACCAATGCTTGTTAAATATAATACAAAAATAATTATGATTCCTAAGATTTCATGTGGTTCCATGCATTTGTGCTGGTTTTATTTGCATGTGTTGAATGACCATAAAGGTTTATGCCAGTTAGTACTACTTTATTGTATATTTTATTATTAAAAGAGGCCCCCCTTTTTTGCTAATTTGCATGATTTGGACCTTAGTTTCCACCTTGATAATTATATTTCAGACCTGTTTTCATTTTTCTTGCATTTGCCTGGATAGTTTTTAAATCCTTATTGAAATATAACATAATATAGAAAAGGATATACATTGTTCATATTTAGTAGCTTGGTGGTTTTTTAACAGACTGAACAAATCTGCATAGCCACCATCTAGATGAAGAAATATCCATTACTCACTCTCAAGAACCCAAGTTTTTGAAATTTATATAAATGTAATCATACAACATTGCTTCATTGCTTTTTTGGGTCTGGCTTCTTTGACTTAACATAATTTTCATGAGATGAGACTCATGCTTGTTGAATCTAGCAATTTATTCTTTCTTTTTGTTGTATAGTATTTCCTTGTGTAACTATAGCACAACTTGTTTATCCATTTTAATGTTGGTGAGCATTTCTATAATTTCCAGTTTCGAATAAAGCCGCTGTGAACATTATTGTACTCATCTTTTGGTAAACATATATTCTCATTTCTCTTGGGTATATACCCAGGAGTGGAATAGGTGGGTCATAGGATATTGCATGTGTTCAGCATTAATAGATACTACCAAACAGTTTTCCAAAGTGTCTGTACTATTTTATGCTCCTAACAAGCAATTTACGAGTTTCTGTTACTCCACATCCTTGTCAGCTCTTGGTTATTTCCCAACTTTTTCATTTTAGCCATTTCTGGTAGATATGGAGGACTGTCTTATTGTGGTTTAATTTCTATTTCCTTGGTAACTAATGTAGTTGAGCATCTTTTCATGTTTATTTGCCATTTGGATATTTTCTTTGTGAAGTGCTTGTTCCTTTTGTTCTTTTTTCTATTGCTCTTATTAATTTCTAGAAATTCTTGATATATTTGGGATTTTAATCATTTGTAAGATACATGTATTGCAGTTTTCTTCTCCCACTGATGAACAGAAGTGCTTAATATTTTGTTTTGTTTTGTTTACTTTTCTGGCATCCCTGAGTGGGCATAAACAGAAATCCTTAACTGTAATGTAGTCTAATTTAACAATTTTTTATGCTACCAGATATCAGGACTTAATACGAAGCACATTGATTAAGAAAGTGTAGACTGGGCATGGTGGCTCACACCTGTAATCCTAGTACTTTGAGAGGCCAGAGAGCTTAAGGCCAGGAGTTTGAGACCAGCCTGGGCAAATAGCAAGACTCCATCTCTACAACAAATAAAAAAATTAGCCAGGCATCATGGCATGTGCCTGTAGTCCCAGCTACTTGGGAGGCTGAGGAGGGACGATCCGGGCATTCAAGGTTGCAGTGAGCTACGCAGTGAGCCATGATCCTGCCCCCACACTCCAGCCTGGGTGACAGAGTGAGACCTGCAAAGCAGTGGAGAAAGGGTAGTCTTTTCAGTAAGTGGTGCTGGATCATCTTATTTCCACACAGAAGAAAGGAATCTTGACCTTAACACATACCGCACACCAAAATCCTTCCCAGATGGACTGTAGATCTAAATCTGAAAGCTAAAACAATAAAAGTTTTACATTAAACATCTTTATGACCCTGAAAGATTTCCTAACAATACATAACCGTGAAGGAAAGAATGATAAATAATATGGTGTATAGAAATGCACCAGTGCTTTATTTCACATCTTCATCTTTTTGTTTTAGATGCGAAGCAACTATATTTTGTTTTTCTAACCCAGTGCCATAGTTTTTATCTTTTATAGCATAATTCAGCTCACTCAATTTTGTTGTGTTATATTTGATTTTATGCCTAATATTATGTTTGTTTTGGAGACAGGGTCTTGCTCTTGTGCCCAGGTTAGAGTACAGTGGCATCATCACAGCTCACTTCAACCTCAAACTCCTGGGCTCAAGTGATCCTCCTGCCTCAGCCTCTGAAGTAGCTGGGACTATAAGCGCACACCACTATGCCCAGCTAATTTTTCCATTTTTTCTTTTTTTGTAGCGACGAAGTCTCGCTATGTTGCTCAGGCTGGTCTTGAACTCCTAACCTCAAGCGATCCTCCTGCCTTGGCTTCCCAAAGTGCTAGGATTATAGGCATGAGCCACCTCACCCGGCAGAATTTTGATTATTTTTATCTATTTCTAGTAGTAATTGCCTTTACCTTCCTTATAAATATGATCATTTATATTTTCTACGTTACTAGATCCAAATAATATTGTACTAATATCTGCCAATAGAGATGCGTAGTTTGCCCTCTTCTCATTTTGCTTAGTAAATTTTCCTAGGATATTTTAAAATTTCCAATTTATGGCTTCATTTACTCCAAATGGCAAATTACATTATTTTTCTTTATTCAGATATAATTATATTAGTTGCTACAAGAATCGTATCTCGAAACTGCTTTCTATTTTGAGGTTTCTGTTATTAAATACTAGTCAGTTATAATTGTTGAGACTATTCCCTCGAGTGTTCTCCTGAGATTGGAATATTGGTGTTTTATGCTATAAATGCTTTTATATGTAAAATTGTCTTTCTTTTGCTCTTACAGAAGAATAGTATCTAGCTAGAGTAGGTTTAAGATTCTTGGATCTCAGTCCTTTTCTCTCAATAATTTGTAGATGTTTTCTTCTAATATGGCTTCTATTATTGCAGATAAGAAGTATAGTGCCATTGTGACCCCTTTTCATTGTAAATAATGTGTCGTTTCTGCCTGGGAGATTTTTGGTTTTTCTTGTTATCCTTTAAATTCAATGCCAAACCAATTCCTCTGGGAATTGGATTCCTCTGGGAGTCAAGGATTGGGGAGATTTCTGTGAGGAAGGATCAATGAGTTAAGGTCCAATAGGATTAAATAATCCAGGGCCTATAGGTGTCATTCATTTGGGGGCAGTGAGTGACAATTTTGAGGAGTCCTTGAAGAGAAATAATTGGAAATATATGTGGGTAAGCAATTGGGACCTCTGTAGAAATTCTTGAGGTTTTATCTGAGTTGGAGATGTAAGTTTCTGAGGTCACCGATTCGGTCCATAAGAGTTTATTGATTGGGGCACTGAGGTGGTGAATGATTGATTGCAAGCCTGGAATTCTCAAAGGGTTACAAGTCTTTGGGAATCAGTTTTTGGGGGCCTGTAGGAATCATGGATTGGGGCCTGTGGACATTAGTTATTGCAGTACTATGTGAGCTGGTATGTGATAGGCTGGAATGTCTATTACTGAGGGTTTTATGTGGGTCACTGACTCTGTTGAGGGTGTGTTGCCTGCGTTGTGATTATTTGAGGAGCCTGTGGAAACCAGTCATGATACCACTTGGGACGCAGTTTTTGTCAAGCAGTGTGGGCTAATGATTTAGGAGCCTGTGCAGATCTGCTGGTTTTCAGGGCCCAGATGGGAATTGCAGGGGAGAGGTGTGTTTATGTTTTCATCTTTGACAAAAGAGAGCAGGCTCTGTAAGTTGCCCAGAGTGTATACTGAATTACACAGAAGCTCAGTTTCTGACTTGTGACATAGTCACCCCTCAGCCAGAGCACTTTGAAGGCAGTGGGCAACATAAATAATGTTTATTGTGGTTCTTCCATGTATAGAATAGCATAAGGCTCAGTAGTGAAGAAAATGTGCTTTGGAGCCAGGTATACCTGGATTTGAAGCCCTGTCATTCTTTCCAATCTGAGTGATTTGGGGACAAATTTTTCAGTATTCCTGAACAGCCCTATGTGATGGTAAATGGGAATAATAATAATGATAATAATTCCTAGTCCACAGGATGATTGTAAAAACTAAATGAGGTACCTAATAAAACATGCCTTGTACCTTGTATCATAGTAATAGCAATATTTAATATTAATTGAGTATGCCCCAGGGGCCAGGTAGTTATGAGTGCTTTAGAAGTATCATTTCATTTAACTTTAACAAACCTATGAGACAGGTGTTTTCATCCTGTTCAAAGATAAAGAAACAGCCAAAAATGACTTCCCCAGATTCCAGCTGGAATGTAGAAGAGCTGGAATTCAAACCCTCATTCATTTTGCAGCAAATCTGATGAATTTTCCCCATATTCCATGGTTAATACTTGGCATTGGTTTTACTGAACTTTTCTCTTCCACAACATCCAGCACAGCGAGCTGCCCCTTGGCACCCCCAGGAAGCGTTTATGGATGAAAGTGGAGTGACTAACCCTGTGGACACTGTCTTTCCAGGGTTTCTTGGAGCCTCTGCAGAGTCCGGGGGCCACACCCCTTAGTGGGAACTGCAAGATCTTCCTTCCGACCCCAACTTGCTTCACCCCAGCAGCTCTGGTTGAGTCCACAGATGCCAGCCCAGCTTCAAGCCCCTGGGACGAGTGGAGCTGTCAGCAGGAGAGCCTGAGGCCTGAGGCCCAGTGTGGACATGGCAGCTAATGGGGACTCTCCCCCGTGGTCCTCTGCCCTGGCTGCAGAGGGACATGGCAGCTCATGTGAGGTGAGGACAGAGAGGATCCCAGGGGCAAGAATTCATTCAGTGAGGAGATACCCCTGACCTGTCCCCAGGGCCTCGGCGCAGGGACGGGTAAGTCACAGGAAATGGCAGATTCTGGACTTGCTGCCCCAGAAACAAATCAGGATTCTCCACTGAGAATGAGCACCACATGGCTGATGTCACCGCATCCAGAGCGCCGTGGGTTTCAGCAGAAAATGTGCCTTGGCTGATGGAGAGGGGGATATGGAGGATCCAGCCCAATGGCCTAGGGGAGAGGGAGGCAGCTCCCTGTAGGGTGTCTGAGGGTGAGGTCTGGGTGGGAGCCACTCCCCCCACCCCAGCAGGGGCCCTTCACTCTGCATGGGCTTTTTACAGATGACACTTGGCTGATCCCCACCAGATACCCCTTCGCCTGCCCCCCCACTGTCTCTGGGATCCACTGATTTCCCCTCTACCCTGATTTAGGTGCAGAAAAATCCTTTTTCTTTGCAATTTAGAGACTGGCAGGGTAGTAGGGTGACCACAGTCTCTAGGGTCTTTCTAGCTCTTCCTCCTCCTTTCAAAGATGAATAAAATGGCCCAAGAAGGCGTGTGACTCACGCAGGCCTCTCAGGTTGGCTGTGACAGCCTTAGACCAGAGCCAGGTGCCCTGACTGCGTCCTCTACCCTCACCACACCACAGCCGGGACCGAGTTTCCCGCTCAGAGTCCCCTTTGAGATTGTGCAAGCAGAGGAAGATGATGAGCGAGCCAGACCCTGTGCGACAGCTCCCTCCTTTCACACCTGCCTGTGGCTGCTGTCAGCTCCGGGAAGGCCTCCTTGTCACAGGGGCTCGGGGTCATGTGGTCCTTAGATAATATTACACTTTTAAATATTATTTTGTTTTTTATCATTTCATCACTTCATAATAAAAAAAAAGAAAGTACAGGTTAGCAAATAGAAGAGAATAAAAAATTACTTGTAATTCCAGCATTACCCAAAGTTAACCATTGTTAACATTTAGCTATATTTCCTTTCTCCTTTGTGTGTGCACATGTGCATATGTGTGGTATACGTGTGGGGGCTATGAGTGTGCATGCACACCATATACACACACATATGTAGCTGAAGTTTTTAAATAGAATCATACTATTTAGTTATCTGCTTTTTAACTCAGCAGGTTAACAGTTTTCTAGGCAGTAAGTATTTTTCTTCATACATGTATTGTGTCCATTTAGCCAGTCTACTTTTTTAAAATTTTATTTTTAATTGACAAATAATTATATATATTTATGGGATACAATGTAATATTTATGTATATGCTATAGAATGCTTAAATCAAGATAATTAGCATATCCATCACCTCACATACTTATTTTTTTGGTGGTGTGAACATCTAAAATCTCTCTTAGTAATTTTGAAATATACATTAAATTGTTATTAGCTGTAGTCACCATACTGTACAATAAATCTGAAAAAACTTTTTACTTTTATCTAACAAAAACTGTGCATGCTTTGACCAACATCTTCCCCTCTCCTACAACCAGTCCACTATTAATATGCATTTAGGGCGTTTCAGGTTTTCTGTCATGATTAACAATGCTATGATAGAATTCTTACATTTAAATCTTTTTGCCCAAGTCATTGAAATTATATTTTGAGTCAAAGGTACAGAGGCATTAAATGGTAAATGAATCAATGCTCAACAGCGGTGCATTTCCACCTCGTCTAAGTTCTGCTCTGTCATAACGGTCACGGACCCACAACAGTGTGGTCCTCCCCAGTCCTACAGATGGCCTCTTGCCCAGCCACAATGTGGGGATTTCTAGATAAATGATTCTGGGCTCTCTAAGGCACATTTCTCCATTCATCTCTTCCTTCCTAACCACGGATCTCTGGCCCTTCTCAAGAAGAGATGGAAATGACCAAGACCCTGGGGAATATTAGTTATTCACTTATTTATTTTCTAGGTTCTTTTTTTCCCATTAGATATCAGGGAGGAGGGTATAGGCAAAGATACCAAGGAACCAATAAAAATGTCCCAGGGGTTGGGGAGCAGCCAGTTGGACTGAGCAACAGTGGCTGAAGCTGGAGAACAAGCAGAGGGTCAGTGAGAGAAAGAGGGCCGCGGGCAAGCACAGGGGAATGAGGAATAGGGAGAGTCTGCAGGGGCCATGGTGCATGTACTGGGGATGGAGAGTAGCCAAGGGGTTCAGGGAACAGGTGGAGACACTGAAACAAACAGAGGACACAGGAAACATGAGACGCTGGGTAGCACCCAGAGCCCAAGAAACAGTCGTTGAGGCTAGAGAAGTGATTGTTAGGGAGCAGGGAAGAGCCAGAGGGTTAAAGAACAGTCAGAAGGATCAGGAAATAGGAGGAGGGACCAGGAAATAGAGGAACCAGATGGCAGCCAGACAGAGCAGGGAACATCAGAGGGGTGAGGAAGCAGAAGAATCAGATGAAATGGAAAAAGCAAAAACGTTCAAGGAGCTGAGGATAATCCTGAGGGACAAGCAACTTCCCCAGGAATCAGGGAGCAGTTCCTTGGTTTAGAGGAGAATTCGAGGGTACAGGGAAAAGGCAGAAGTACCAGGGAACAAGACATGGGAAATACGACCCTGTGAATGGGTAGCAGCCAGAGGGACCGGGAGACAATTGCTGAGGCTGTAGAATGAGCAGAGGGATCAGAGTGGGACAGAACCCATGGAACAGGTGGAAAGGTGAGAGAAGAGCCTCTAAGGCTGAGGAATGGCCTAGGGTGCCAGGGAACACATGCAGCAAGGAACAGCCACTGAGGTTGGGGAGCAGCCAGAGGGAGCAAAAACATGCTTAGGCAAAGTGTCAACCAGAGGTCCCAGGAAATAACTAGAGGAGGACCTAGAGAACAGGCCAAGTGAGCATTAAATGTGTACCTGGTGTGGGGTAGCAGCCCGATGGGTTAGAGACCAGCTAGAGGGACTAGAGAAGAGCCAGGAGGAACAGTATAAATTACTGCGAAGAGTTAGCCAGAGGTCGCATGCAGCAGTCACCGGGGTTAAGGCACACTTGACGAAGCCAGGGAGAGGCCAGGGAACAGCCAGAGTTCTCAGGAATAGGGTGAGCAACCATCCTGGTTTGTCTGTGACTGAGGGGACATGGGACTTTCAGTGCTAAAACAGGGAAATCCCTGGGCAAACTGGGATAGTTGGTCACCCTACCCAGGGAACAACCACAGGAACCAGCCAATAGTCAGACGTATTATCAGTAATGGAGACGATGGAAGTATAGAATCCAGACATGGCACAGAGCACACGGAAGTAGTGTACATTAGTGGGTAAGAGCATGGGCTGAGGAGCCAGCCGGACTGGCTCTACTCAAAGTATGGGCCATGGACTAGATACATGAGCAGCACAGGAAGGCATATTAATTAAATGTGTCCAAGGAACTGTCCACGGACACAGGGAAGAATCGGGAGACCAGAGAGCAGTCAGAGGAATCCAACAGCAGTCAGTCTATGTGAACCAGACAGAAACAGCTGAAAGGAACAAGAAAGGCTCTTAGGGACCAGGGAACAGTCGGGTGCACTAGGGCACAATCAGAAGAATGCCACAGAACAGGGATCAGCTGGAAGGATAACTGTCTAAGGGAACACGGGACAGGAAACAGGAGGCATGAACAGTTAGAGGGACCCAGGTGCAGTCAAAGGAAGCAAGTAATAGGAGAACAGGAGACACTTAGAGGAAATGGTAAACAGATGGACCAAGGAAGAGTCAGAGGGAACAAGAAATGGTCAGATGGGGAACACTCAGAGGGAACAAGGACCAGCAGAGGGAGGGAGCAGGGAGAAGTCTGGGGAAGCAGAAAACAGCTGGGGGCGGCGGTGGCGGGGGACTAACAGGAGGGAGGAGCAGTTGCAGGGGCAGAGAACAGACCAGGGAAAAGGGTATATCAAGATGGATAAGGACCAGCCCGAGGGAACAGCACACTGGCTACCAACTTGTCCGCTGAGACGGAACACCCACGTACACAAGTTACATGGAGCAGATTTGTTACAGGTGGGCAGCAAGGTACAACAGAAGCCTAGGATTCATTGCGAACTGGTCCCTCCAGGCTCAGGAAAGCTCAGGGTGCATGGAGTCTTGTCTGTGTGTACCCCACTTGCACCAACGCTGGGGACCCCAGAAAGCAGCTTGCCCTGGATTTTATAACTCAGGGCAACTCAATACCCAGGGCTAAAGCATTGAAGGTTGAAGGACATCCTGTTTCTAGGGAGGACTGGAGCAGAGCTCCCGGCTGTTCGGCCAGTCCCTCCACAGCTCAGGATGTTACATTCCCTGGGCACCCCCAGCCAAGGGGGAACCTGCAGATGTCAATACGCCCATACTGGCTGGTAAATAGCCACTCCTCCTCCACTCCCTGAGACTCCTCCCCTGTGCCAGCTGTGTCAGCAAGGCTCAGTAGAACAGTGCAGCCAGGAGAGCTGACCCCAGCAATGACCCCCAAGGGCTCTTCCTGGAGGGCTGCCGTTGGGTGATGAAGGGGGCAGGCAGGTGTGTTGCCCTGGGAGCTGGTGGGTAGAGAAGGTGGCTGCAGAAGGCCAGGGAAGAGCCTGTGGGAGCTCCTTGCTTGCTCCGTGCCCCTGAATATTCACTGACAAGAGGAGACCCCCAGAGCTCCAAAAGGCCAAATGGCCTTTGGATGAATAAAGGTTCCTCACTTCTTTATGGAGAATCATTAGAGCTTTTCTTTGCTACTTGATACATTTCCTGTCTTGTTCAGGAAATCCTCACCTGCCCCAAGGTCTAAACAAATATTCACCTATATTTCTACTGAGAGTTTTAAAGCTTTGGTTCTTTTGAAACTTTTTGTTTTGCAGTACAGGCAGACTGGAGATACTGCGGGTTTGGTTCCAGACCACCGCAATAAAGCAAATACCGCAATAGGGCGAGTCACACAAAATTTTTGGTTTCCCAATGCATATGAAAGTTACGCTTACACTATACTGTAGTCTATTAAGTGTGCAATTGCATTATATCTAAAGAAACAGTGTACAGACCTTAATTAAAAAATACTTTATTACTAAAAAATGCTGACACAGACAAGAAGTAAGCACGTGCTGTTGGAAAAATGGTGCCAATAGACTTGCTTAATGCAGGGTTACCACAACCTTCAATTTGTAAAAAACGCAATATCCGCAAAGGTCAACAGAACAAGGTATGCTTGTAATTTCAAAATTAAAGAGAAATTGCAAGAATAGTACAAAGACTGTATATGCCCTTCATCCAGAATCGCCAATTGTTATTTGCCACATTTGCTTTCATTCTCTTCTCAATGTATGTATGTGTGTGTATACAAACAGATATTTAATATTTTATTTTCTGAACCTTTTGAGAGTAGTTCGCAGACATAATTCCTCTTTACCCCTGAATACTTTAATGTATGTCTCTTAAGAGTAAGGATATTCTCTTATGTAACTACAGTACAGTTATCAAAATCAAGAAATTTAACATTGACATGTTACTATCTAATATACAGTGTGTATTATCAAATTATTTAATATACAATATGTAACACACAGTTTCCCCAGTTGTCACAGTAATGTCCTTTACAACATTCCCTCTCCAACCCCTGCTGCCCCAATCCCGGATCCCACGCAGGGTCATGTTTTGCATCGAGGTGTCGTGTCTCTTTAGTTGTTACACTGGAGCACTGCCTCAGTCATTCCTTGATTTCCATCACACAGACAGTTTTGAAGATTGTCCCTCAATTTGGGTTTCTTTGTTAACAGCAAACAATTAGATTCAGATTATTCATTTTTGAAAGGACGATCACAGAAGGATGCCGCGTTCTCAGTGCTTGAGGCCAGAAAGCATTCAATATCAATTTGTCCTGTTATTGATAATATTAACTTTGATCACCTGGTTAAAGTGCTGTTTGTCAGGTATCTCCAAAATTACTCTCTTTTTCTTTGTAATTAATAAGGAATTTGGGGGGAGATATTTTGAAACTATGTAAATATCCTATTTCTCATACTTTTGTCCATTGACTTCAGCATTCATCGGTGATTCTTGCCTGTAACAATGAATTACTGTGCTGCTTCCCCGATGGTGTCTTTCTAATCCATCATTCCTTCTACATTTGTTAGTTGGCATTTTACTGTAAGGATAAATATTACTAGCTCTGACTGCTGAAAGGACAATGATGTGCCAGGCACACTGAGCATATTTTGATTTATAAATACTATTTGTCATTTAGTAGGAACCAGAGCTTTGTGGAGAAATGGCTGACTCCAGGGCTAAGATAGAGAAAGTACAAAATGATCCTGGAAGAACTAGTGTTGGAAAGTAAGAAAGTGCTCAAAAAATGGGGACATGTTCAAAGGACACAGGAGCCAGCTTGAAGCCCTCCTCTGGCCAAATCTGGGACAATCTGAGTAGCAAAATCAATTTTATAACATTTCTGTTATTCCCCTCTGCCCATCCCTTCTTGCCTCCCCCAACCCTAAGCAACCACTGATCTGCTTGTGTCTCCGTGTACTTTTCTGTTCTAGACATTTCATGTGAATGAAATCATATAATATGTGGTCTTAGTGTCTGGCTTCTTTCACTCAGCATAATGTTTTCAAGGCTCATCCATGCTGTAGCATGGATCAGTACGTCATTTCTTTTTATGGCCGAATAATATTCTACTGTATGGATACACCACTTTTGTTTATCCCCTTTTCAGCTGATGGACATTGGGGTTGTTTCCACCTTTTGGTTATTATAAATAATGCTGCTGTAAACATTTATGTACAAGTTTCTGTGTGGACATGTGTTTTCACACTTCTAGAAGTGGAATTGCTGGGTCAAATGGTAACTCTATGTTTAATCTTTTGAGGACCTGCCAAACCGTTTTCCAAAGTGGCTGCATCATTTTACATTCCTACCAGCAGTGGTTGAAGGTCCCAATTTCTTCACATCCTCACCAATACTTGTTATTATCTGACAGATTCTAGCCATCCCAGTGGGTGTGAAGTGGTAACTTATTGTAGTTTTGATTTGTGGATCCCTAATAATAACAAATCAACAATGTCAAGCATATTTTTTTTTTTTGAAAGATGGGGACTCGCTCTGTTGCCCAGGCTGGCGTGCAGTGGTGTGATCATAGCTTACTGCAGCCTCAAACTCCTGGGCCCAGGCAATCCTCCTGCCTTATCTTCCCAAGTAGCTAGGACTACAGGTGGGTGCCACTATGCCCAGCTGATTTTTTTTTTTTTAGATACAGGGTCTTGCTATATTGCCCAGTCTGGTCTCGAACTCCTGGACTCAAGAATCCCAGGAGTTCAAGACTCCTCGGCCTCCCAAAGTTCTGGGATCACAGGCTCAGTCATCTTTTTATGTGCTCATTGGCCATTACCCCTTCATATCTGAAAGGTATTTTGCCAGGTACAGAATTTGGGGTTGACAGTACATTTCTTTCAGCACTTGAAAAGTGTGCCACTTCCTTCTCACCTCTACAGTTTCTGATGAAAAATCCAGTCACTTTTTCTTTCCCCTATAGTTAAGGTTATCAGTTCTCTCTTGCTGATTTCAAGGTTTTTTTGTCTTCAGTTTTCTGAAGTTTGCTTATGATGTGTCTTGGTATAGATTTCTTTGGTTTATCCTTTTGGGGGTTGCTCAGCTTCTTGAATCTCTAGGTTGATATCTTTTGCCAAATTCGAGGAATTTTCACCCTTTGTTCTTCAAATGCTTTTTTAGCCCCATGATTTTCCTCCTCTCCTTCTGAGACTCTGACGACATGAATGTCAGATTTTTCGTTAGAGTCTCACAGGTCCCTAAGGCTCTGTTCATCTGTTTTCTTGTCAGTTTCCTCTCTGTTGTTCAGATTGGGTGATTTCTATTGTTCTATTTCCAAGTTCTCTGATTCTTTCCCCTGTGCTGTCTATTCTGCTTTGGGCCCATCCATTGAGTTTTAATTTTGGTTACTGTATTTTTCAGTTTTAAAATTTTCATTTGGTTCTTTGTATCTTCTGTTTCTTTGCTGAGACTTTCTATTTTTGTATTTCTTTTAGGTATACTGAACCATTTTTATGATGGCTGCTTTAAAATCCTTATCGGATAATATTAATGCCTGTGTCATCTCCTTGTTGGTGTCTGTTGATTGTCTTTTCTCATTTCGAGTTGAGATTTTGCTGCTTCTTTGTAAGATGCCTGATTTTCAGTTATGTCCTGGATATTTGGGGAATTATGAGACTCTGGATAATATTTAAATCTTGTGTTTATCAGGCCTCCTTTTGATACTGTTCTACTGGGGAAGGAGAATCTCCTCCTTAATGCCAGATGGAGGTGGAAGTTCAGGCTCCCCACTGGTCCCCTTTGGTACCCCCAGAGGGGGAGGAGCACCTTGCTACAGCTGGGCGGGGTAGGATTTCAGCCTCCTGCCAGACCTCCTCTGGCACCACCTTGGTGAGGAGGGGAAAGGGCACCTCATTACTGGGTGCCGGTGGAGGTCCAGATCCCAGTGTGGCCTAAACTGACTCCTTGGGGTAGGGGCCCCATTACTCCCAGGCACGGATGACAAGCTAGGCTCCCCACTCTGCCTTTGCTGATGGGAGTGGGGTGGAGGCTGTAATTTTTTTCTGTGATGTTTGGCTGGAGTAAGGCAGCTGTTATATCAATTTTTCTGTCTTGCTGCATTGCCCCTCTCCTGGTCCTTTGGCTAGAGACAGCGGGCTTTTCTTGGAGCTATTTTGTGTGCCTGCGTGCCTTCCGCATTGCCGGCTTCTCCGGCACCTGGTCCAGGATATGTGAAGCTAGAAGGAAATTCAGGGAACTCACCAATGTGTCATTCCTCAGGTTCCAAGGTCCGTAGCCAGTCTGCCTTTTTCTCTCCACTTTCAGAGTCCTCTTATCTGCGTTTTATCTATACAATCATGCACTGCATAGTGTTGGTCAATAACGGACCGCATATATGTCAGTGATCCCATCAGATTATAATAGAGCTGCAAATTCCTATTGCCTAGCGACGTTGTAGCCGTCATACTGTCGTACAGCAATGCATTACCCACGTGTTTGTGGCGATGCTGGTGTAAAGAAACCTACAGCACTGCCAGTTGTATAAAAGCACTGTAAAGCACGTACAGTCATGGACAGTACACAATACTTGATAATGATAATAAACAACTATGTTACCGGTTTGTGTATTTACCATACTATACTTTTATCATTGTTTCAGAGTGTACTCCTACTCATGAAAAAAAACCAAGTTAACTGTAAACAACCTTAGGCAGGTCCTTCAGGAGGTGTTCCAGAAGAAGACATTGTTACCATAGGAGATGACAGCTCCAAGTATGTTACTGCCCCTGAAGCCCTTCCAGGGGAACAAGATGTGGAGGTGGAAGACAGTGATGTTGATGATCCTGACCCTCTGTAGGCCTAGCCTAATGTGTGTGTTTGTGTCTTAGTTTTTAACAAAAAATTTAAAAAGTAAAAATATAAAAAGTAAAATTTAAAAATAGAAAAAAGCTTACATAATAAGGATATAAAGAAAATATTTTTGTACAGCTGTATAATGCATGTTCTAAGTTGTTATTACAACAGTCAAAAGTTAAAAAATTAAAGTTTACAAAGTAAAAATGTTACAGTAAGCTAAGGTTAATTTATTATTGGAAGAAGAAAAAATTTTTTTATAAATTTAGTGTAGCCTAAGTGTACAGTGTTTATAAAGAGTACAGTAGTGCATGGTAATGTCCTAGGCCTTCGCATTCACTCGCCACTCACTCCCTCACCCAGAGCAACTTCCAGTCCTGCAAGCTCCATTCGTGGTAAGTGCCCGATACAGGTGTACCATTTTTTAAAATCTTTTATACCATATTTTTACTGTACCTTTTCTATGTTTCGATACACAAATACTTAGCATTGTGTTATAGTTGCCTCCGGTACTCAGTACAGTCACATGTTGTACAGGCGTGTAACCTAGGAGCAATAGGCTCTACCATTTAGCCCAGGTATGTAGCAGGCTAGACCATCTAGGTTTGTGCAATTGCACTCTATGATGCTCATACCACAGCAAAATCCTCTAACAACACATATCTCAGAATGTGTCTCCCTCATTAAGCGACACATGACTGTCATGTCTCAGATTTTTAGCTATACTTAGTATGAGGAATAGGGAGAAGTGTGTCTACTCCATTTTACTCCTATGGGCAGTTTTTTAACTTAATTTTTTAAATAGATAATACATTCCTTGATTCTCTCCCCCAACTTTCCAGGTCCCCTTGCACAGAAAACCAGTCTTTATTAGTTGTGGGTGGTGATTGGGTGGATTGGGTATATGCTTAGAGATCATGCAACTAAAAAGAAGTCCTTGGCCAGGTGCAATGGCTCACCCCCGTAATCCTAGCACTCTGGGAGGCCGAGGCTGGAGGATCGCTTGAGCCCAGGAGTTCGAGACCAGCCTGAGCAAGAGCGAGACCCTGTCTTTACAAAAATAGAATAATTAGCCACGTCTGCCTCTGCAGTCCCAGCTACTCCGAAGGCTGAGGCAGGAGGATCACTTGAGCCCAGGAGTTTGAGGTTGCTGTGAGCTAGGATGACGCCACTGCACTCTATCCCTGTATGTAAAAAAAAAAAAAGCCCTTAATATTTTTCAACAAAGACAGTAGATACTGTACATATGTTGAGCGCTGTTTTTTAATCACTGTTATTTTAAAACTTTTTTATCATGAAATATACATACTGAGTAATGCTGCTATATTAAATATTCTTGAATGTGTCTTCTGTTGTACGTGTGCACATATTCCACTTGGGCGTATTTCCATGAGTGGAATTACTGTGTCATATTGTATGTACGTCTTCAACAATACCAGGTAGAGCCAAAATAGTTTGCAACATGGTTGTACCAATTCCCACCGCCATCAGCCATGTGAGAATTCTCATTGCACCATATTCTCCTCAACACTTGGTATCTTGGTATCTGTCTTTTTCATTTAAGACGTTCTTGGGGTTGTAGGGGTTGTGTAACGGTATCTCATTACAGTTTTAATTTGCATTCCCTGGTTACTAAGAAGGTTAAACCCTTTTTCTATGTGTTTTGAAGCCTCAAATTTCCTCTTTTGTAAAATGAATC
>RJWJ010031837.1:0-18921 GCA_004363605.1 Indri indri
CAAAAAAAAAAAAAAAAAGAAAGAAATCAATTCCAACAGAAACACTCAACTCTACACAAAGTCATGGAAATTAAACAACCTACAGCTGAATAGTTACTGGGTCAAGAAGGAAATTAAGATGGAAATCAAAAGATTATTTGAACTAAATGACAAAGGAGACACAAAGTTATCCAAAAAAAAAAAAAAAATCTATGCGATTCAGCCAAAGCAGTCAGAAGAGGAAAACTCATGGCCATAAATGCCTACATCCAAAAGACAGAAAGGTCACAAATCAACAATCTAATGGATCATCTCAGGGAATTGGACAAAGAAGAGTAAACCAGTCCCAAACCCAGCAGAAGAAAAGAAATAACTAAGGTCAGAGCAGAACTAAATGAATTATACAGAAGATTAATGAAACGAAAAGTTGGTTATTTGAAAAGGTGAACAAAATCAACAGGTCTCTCACTAGATTAACCAGAAACAGGAAAACAAAGGACCCTAATAAGCTCAATCAATCAGATATGAAAAAGGAGATATTACAACTGATACCATGGAAATACAAAATATCATCTCTGAATACTATAAAAATCTCTATGCACATAAACTTGAAAATGTTGAGGAAATGGACAAATTCTTGGAAACACACAACCTCCCTAGGCTCCATCAGGAAGAAATAGAACTCCTGAACAGACCAATATCAAGTAATGAAACTGAAGCAGCAATAAAAATCTCTCAACAAAATCCCAGAACAGATGGTTTCACAGCTGAATTTTACCAGACCTACAAAGAAGAACTGGTATCTATACTGCAGAAATTATTTCATAACATAGAGAAGAAAGGAATCCTCCCACTCATCCTATGAAACCAACATCACCTTGCTACCAAAGCCAGGAAAGGACACAATAAAAAAAGAAAGAACTACAGACCAATATCCCTTATGAACATAGATGCAAAAATTCTCAGTAAAATCCTAGCAAACTGAATTCAGCTGCACATCAAAAAAATAATCTACCACGATCAAGTGGGCTTCATCCCAAAGATGCAAGGATGGTTCAACATATGCAAATCTATAAATGTGATTCACCACATAAACAGAAGCAAAAACAAAGACCATATGATCCTCTCAATAGATGCAGAAAAAGCATTTGACAAAATTCAGCCCCCTTTTATTAGAAGTCTTAACAAAATAGGCATATATGGAACATACCTCAATATTATAAAAGCCATATACAACAAACCCACAGCCAGCATCATACTGAATGGGGAATAATTGAAAGCATTCCCACTTATAACTGGAACCAGACAAGGTTGCCCACTGTCACCACTTCTGTTCAACGTAGTGCTGGAAGTCCTAGCCAGACCAATCAGACAAGAGAAGGAAATCAAGAGTATCCAAATGAGGAAAAAGAAGACATCAAACTATTGCTTTTTGCTGATGATATGATCTTATTTCTAGAAAACCCCAAAGATTCTGCCAAGAAACTCCTGGAATTGATAAATTCAGCAAAGTCTCAGGTTACCAAATCAATGTACACAAATTAGTAGCATTCCCATACACCAAAAACAGTCAACCTGAGAAATGAAAGACTCAATACCTTTCACAATAGCAACAAAGAAAATAAAATACCTAGAAATATATAATATTTTAAGAGGTGAAAGTCTTCTACAGGGAGAACTATGAAACACTGAGGAAGGAAATTGCAGAGGATGTAAACAGATGGGAAAACATATCATGCTCATGGATTGGCAGAGTCAACATTGTTAAAATGTCTGTACTACCAAAAGTGATTTACAGATTCAATGCAATTCCCATTAAAACACCAACATCATTTTTTGTAGATCTGAGAAAATAATTCTATGCTTCGTATGGAACCAGAAAAGATCCTAAATAGCCAAAGCAACCTTAAGCAAAAAGAACAAATTGGGAGGCATCAGTCTACCAGACTTCAAGCTGTACTACAAGGATACAGTAACAAAAACAGCATGGTACTGGCACAAGAACAGAGACATAGACCAATGGAATAGAACAGAGAACCCAGATACAAAACCATCCTCATATTGCCATCTGACCTTTGACAAACAGACAAAAGCATACAATGGGGAAAAGAATCCCTATTCAATAAATGGTGCTGGGAAAATCGGATAGCCCCAGGTAGAAGACTTAAACAGGATCTGCACCTCTCATCACTCACAAAAGTTAATTCACAATGAATAACAGACTTAAGGCATGAAACTATAAGAACTCTAAAAGAAGAGATTGGAAAAACTTATAGATATCAGCCTAGACAAAAGAATTTATGAAGAAGACCCCAAAGGCAATCACAGCAACAACAAAAATAAATAAATGGGACCTGATTAAATTAAAAACCTTCTGCACAGCCAAGGAAACAATCAATAGAACAAATAGCCAACCTACAGAATGGGAGAAAATATTTGCATGCTATACATCCGATAAAGGGCTAAGAACCAGAATCTACAAAGAACTCAAGCAAATCAGCAAGAAAACATCAAACAATCCCATTAAAAAGCTGGCAAAAGACATGAACAGAAGCTTTTCAAAAGAAGATAGTCTAATGGCCAAGGAACATGAAAAAATGCTCGATGTCTCTAATCATCTGGGAAATGCAAATCGAAACCACAAAGATACATCGCTTAACTCCAGTCGAATGGCTTTTGTCAAAATGTCACAAAACAACAGATGCTGGTGTGGATGCAGAGAGAAAGGAACATTTATACCCTGTTGGTGGGACTGCAAACTAGTTCAACCAATATGGAAAGCAGTATGGAGATACCTCAGAGAACTAAAAGTAGACCTACCATTCGATCCAGCAATCCTACTACTGGGTATCTACCCAAAGGGAAAAAAGAGACATTTTATTAAAAAAGGCACTTGCACTTGAATGTTTATAGCAGCACAATTCATAATTGCAAAGATATGCAAACACCCCAAATGCCCACCAATACATCAGTGGTTTAATAAAATGTGGTATATATACACCATGTAGTATTACTCAGCCATTAAAAACAATGGTGAACTAATACCTTTTATAAAAACCTTGATGGATCTGGAGACATCCTCCTAAGTGAAGTATCACAAGACTGGAAAAACAAACACCACAGGTACTTACTATTAAATTGGAACTAAATGACCAAAATGAAAAAGAAGCTTTGTCTAAAGGCTTGGAATGTTTTAAGATAAGGAAGTCTGTTAATCAGGGATAAGCCAAGGGACATATTCCCAGACTCAGTGATTCGTTATGCAAATTGAGGACCTACAGGTTTGTCTTGCATAGTCTTAGGCCTGTCAATGAGTTACAAAGGAAATCTACAAGAAGGAAGGGTGCATGATGAGGTGTGTCTGACCTCCCTTCCTATGGCCAGTAACTCAGTTGTAGGGTATCCCCTTGGCCAAGAGCAGGTCCATTCAGTGGGGGGAATGGATCAAGAGCCAGTGGAGGGGAAATTTAAGATTTTATTTTGGTTCACAATTCCTCCTTATGGCCGAGATCTGCCAGAGACAGCATCTACGGCCAAACTCTTATTTTGTCCCATGTGTTGTCAGTGTGGTGTGACTGTCTTTTCGCAGGTCTATCTAGGCCCTCGGTGGGACCCTTGTGGCCAAGAGGACTGAAGAGCCAGAAGGGTTTACGGTCAATTAAATGTTTTAGGCTAGATGGGACTGGAGGTGGACAGGTACTCATTAACTCTTTAAAACATTTTAGGCAACGTAAGAGTAAAAACTAAAATGTCAAAGTCAAGGTTACAAAAGTCATTTATCTGTAAGTGTTGAGCTACTGTATTTGGGGGTTTAGTTGTAGACTTACAGTAAACATAAGCATTGTTAAGCATTTGAGCTAAGGATTTAGAGACTTCTGTGGTGTCACAATATTTTAGTCTCTTTAGTAATTTGTCTTAGGGTGGCTGATAAATTTTTTGTTATATTTCCTTTTGTATAAACCCCATAACTGAGAACAATTATGCTCAGGAAGCTCTAAGTCTATGAGAAGCAGGAATTTTTTTATGGGTGGGATGAATATTTGTGTCACATGGCCCAGAAAGGCAAAGTGTCTCATTTGGTATTTGTTTAGGCTTCTGAGTGTCCATTCTTGATGTGGAGGGTCTGAACTAATTTTATCCCTCTAAATCAGTGCGTACAATTTCACGTGTGTCCTGCTCTTCTGCGATAGTCCCTGGGCCTAGAGGGAGGATGTTTGTAGTTTTAGTGACTGGGTGCTGGCAATGAATAGCAGGTTGGGCATGGCAGGATTTAATAGTTTTAAATCCTGGAGATATCAGGTAAACTTGCTATTTACTTAATACTGTCATGACTCTGGAAAACAAAGCAAGAGAATCAATGATGTTTTAAAGGAAAAGTCATTAAAAATTTTAAAAAATATATAAATTCCCATCATTAGTTAAGTATTTCTAATTAGGACATGCACTTTATTTTTCTCCCTCGCTGTGGGAGGCTCGTCCTTATCTTCTCTTGGACTCCCGCGTTTGCACGAGAAATGGAGAAATCAAGTGGCAGCTGGCGGACTCCAAGGACAGCATGATGCCATGGCAACCGCTTCCATCAATAACTTAATTTCATCTCTGCTCTTATATCTTTCTCTCCCCAGTTCTAAAGCTGGAAATTTTTTAATTTGGAAAGAACATAAGATGGCTTGTGGTTGCTATGCAACAGCACCTGCATACTTCCTAGCTTTAATACCATAACAGAAACTGTTAGGAAGTCATAGAATTTTAGAACTCGAGCGGCTCTGGACAGCATTCAGCACAGCCCCTTGCTTGGGCGAGGAGACCCCTGGCGCCCCGGAGGTTGAGTTCCCTTTCTGCCGCACAGCAATCCTGCCAGCGCGCATCCAACTCACACCAAGGCAGGCTGCTCGGTCTTGGCGGACCCAAGGGTTTGGGGCAGGATTTGGAGGTGGAGGGCAGGCAGAAAGAGCCTTTAGAGAATGGCTTTAGGTGTCTTTCTACACACCCTCCCCCGAACCCAGTATATTAGTCAGCTCAAGCTACTGTAACAAAATACCACAGACTGGGCAGCCTGAACAATAGGAATATATTTTTTCACAGTCCTGGAGAAGTCCAAGGTCAAAATGTCAGCAATGTTGGTTTCTCCCAAGGCCTCTCTCCTTGGCTTGTAGATGGCCATCTTCTGTCTGTGTGCTCACGTGGTCATCCCTTTGTGTGTGAGAGAGTGTGTGTGTGTGTTTCCTATCTCCTGTTCTTATAAGGACAACAGTCATATTGATTAAAGCCCACCCTAATGCCCTGATTTTCACTTAATGACCTCTTTAAAGACCCTGTTTCCAAAGGCAGAGACATTTGGGGGGACACAGCCCATGACACCCAGCCACACTGGGTCCCCTGGGGAGGCTGGCCGTGCCATAGCCATTGCTATGTTTGCAGCACACCAGTCAACACCCGCTGTCGTTCTGTGCAGGCTGGAGAAACTCTGGTGGGCACCAAGCCTGTCACAATTTCACAGATTCCAGATTCTCCACTTCTGAAGTACGTAGCCAGGTCCACTCAGCCATGTGGGCCTTGAGTCAGTGGTGATGACAAGGCAGCCTCGCTGGCGGCTGTTTCACGATGCCGTTGAACACTGTGGCGCAACTCTGAGGCACAAGTCCGTTTTCATCTCTTCTGCGCCTTTCCTTAGAAACCCCGCACTGGGCTTCCTGTGAGGAAAGAGCTGGGCATCAGGAGAGACACTAGCATTTCCTGAGCAGCAATGGTGCCAGGTGTCTCGGGTCTTATTTAACCCTCGGTGTCCTGCAGGAGTCCCTCGTCACTGTCTCTGCACTGGAGCTCAGCCAAGAACAAACCGAGTCCCTGCGCTCACGGGGCACGTCCTGGTGAGGGGAGACTGACCAGTGGGCAGGGGCTGAATGTTGAGGAAAAATGAAACAGGGGTGAGGAAAGGGCGTGGGGGGGGTTGCTGGTCCCCGGGGCGTGGGGAGAGAGGGCTCCTCTGAGAAGGACGCACTGGCGCAGCATCCCCCGGGAAGAGCCTTCCGCGGGAGGGAACGGCAAGGAGGTGAGGGTGTCTGGAGAGCAGCCAGCAGGGTCTGCCTCGTGAGGGGTTTAAGCTGCTTGGAGAGAGGGCCGGCCCTCGCCCTTGGCTCCTGGGGGCTGATCACTAAGCCCTGGAGGTGGCAAGTGTGTCTTTGCTTACCCGGTGGCCTCAGGTCATTCACTGAGGATAGGCTAGCCATGTGATTTAAGGTGGGGACAACCACAGCAGAGAGTATCTAATATTTGGGGTGGGGCTGACCTCACCAGAAGGACCAGCAGTGTGATTCCGAATGGGGGCCGTCCTGGAGACAGAGTTCCTCCACGGAGGCCATCAGTCACGCCCGTGTAAAGAGCACAGTAAAAGCTCTGAGTGTCGAGGCTCTGCCAAGCCCCAGTGCACGTGGTCACAGTGCACGATGGGGACTAATGCTGTCCGGGACACAGCAGGGAGAAGACTGGGTGCTCCTCTCCCTGGAATCAAGTCCTTCTAGGAAATTTCCACATCTAAGAGCCGTCTTGGGGGCACCAAGCTTGCAGTTGGTGTCAGAAGTGAGGGTGACTGTGTGTGGACTGTTCTTCATAGCTGGCCAAACTCTTGCCAGGACAGTAGTGGGAAATGGGGGTGGGGACCAAATCATCCGAGCCCACTGGAAGAAGTGTGGCTTTTACTCCAGGGGCTTGTACCTGGAGGCTTTTGAGGAGGTACAGCTCTGGCTTTTGTTCTAAAAGCGTCAGTCTGTGAAGAATAGAGTTAAGGAGGCAAAGTTTGCATCTCGGGCGGAGGAGAGATGGGAGTGGCTCAGGCCCTGGGTGCTGGTGACAGGCTTGCCGAGGGCTCGAGGGGAGTCGAGGAGGACTCTGGGGCTCTAGGCTGTGCCAGAAGGATGGCTGTGCCCTTTACTGAGATGGTGGAGACTGAGGCTTGGTGTGGAATGAGTTGAGTTTCAAGTGTCTCATGGCTTTCAGATGAGATTTGGAGTGGGCAGTTGGACAAATATGCCTGGAGTCCAGGGGAGGGTTTGTGCTGAGTTACACGCTTGATGGGTGTCAGGCACGGCGTGGGTCTTCTGCAGCCCATGAGCTTAGTGGAGACAGATCACCTACCAGGAGGAGTGGGGGAAGGGAGGAGACCTGAGAACTGAGCCCTCAGGGTCTCCAACATCAGGAGGGTGGGGAGAGATGGGGAAGGCATGGCCAGTGAGGAAGAAAGAGTGAAGCCCCAGAATCAAAGTGAAGAGTTTAAAGGGAGCGACCAGCTGTGTGAAATGCTGGTTGAACCATCAGTAAGATGTGGGCTGAGCCCAGACATGAGAGTTTGGCAAAGTGGAGTTAGGTGGTTGGCATGGAAACCCGAGAATCGGGGGTGGGGATGGCAGGAGTCCAGGCAGGGCCCCCTGAGTAATCTTGCCCTGAAGAGTTACCAGGGAATTGCCAAAGGGGCACGCAGAGCCTACTGTCCTGATGGGACAACCAGGAAAGGGGCGCAGGATGAAGGGTGTCGAGCCCCCCTTGTTATTGGTAGCAGGAGGGGCAGGGAGGCAGCTGGTGGGAGGTTTAGTGGTGGGACAGGGAGGGGTTCCCTCCTGCCTGGGTCTGTGTTCTTGGTAAAGTTGGACACAACATTAGCAGAGGGGGAGGAGGCGGAAAATTATCTTCCAGGATGGTGGAAACCAGAGTGGACTTGGGAGGTGGAGCGGGTGGAGGGTCTCCAGGAGGACGAAGCTCTCCTGGAAACTCGTGTCCCCAAGTTAAGCAGCAGCTGCACTGGTGCGGTTCCTAGTGGCGGGAGAGCTTTTCTCCAGGAGGGCATCAGCAGGGCAGGTGTGTGGTGTGGGCAAGAGAGGAAGGGGGCACAGGAGTGCAGCCCCCAAGGCTGGGCGCGCTGCCGTGTGGAGTTGGGACGCTACTGGGAGTGAGCCTGGAGCTCAGAGGTGGTGTCCTCGAGTGGGCTGCCAGAAACCGGGGCCATGGACAGTGTGCAATCAGTGGCAGACTGCAGGTCTGGCCTACAGCGCTGTGTGAGATAACTTTTCAGGCAATGCCCAGGATTTTATTAATAAAAATAAAACAGAAAAGGATAGAAAATGTTAGGGCATTGCACAAAACCAGAGTTTGCGTTAAATCATGAAATTATCTTTCATATATATATATATAATGGATCACAATGTAAGCTTCATAAACTATTTTTAATTATGGCAAAATATGTATAAAATAAAGGTCAACAACTTGAAATGTGTAATTCAGTGGGATTTAAGTACATTTACATTGTTATGCAACCATCCCCACTACCAATTTCCAAAATTTTGTATCACCCCAAACAGAAATGTGGTACACATACGATGTAATGGGTAACATGGGTCATGGTTAAAAACACTTGGGGCCAATAAGTACACAAACAGATGCTCAGCATCACTATTAACTAGGCAGGAAACTCAAATCAAAACCACCATGAGCCACACCCTCACGTTCATCAGGATTGCCACTGCTAAAAACAGAAAGTAACAAGTGTTGGCGAGGATGTGGAGAAATTAGACGCCTTATGCACTGTTGGTGAGAATGTAAAATGGTGTAGCCACTTTGAAAAACAGTATGTAGTTTGCTTTTAAAATTGAACCTAGAATTACCATGTGCTCCCAGCAATTTCACCTCTGGGTATAGACCCAAAAGAATTGAAAGCAAAGCCTCAAAGAGGTATTTGTACACCCATGTTCACAGCAGCACTATTCATAACAGCTAAAACACAGAAGTAGTAACTCAGGTGTCCATTGTGGGATGAATGGAGAAATAAAATGTGGTGTCTACATACAATGAAATATTTTTCAGCCTTCAAAAGAAAGGAAATTCTGACACATGCTGCAACATGCATGAACCTCGAGGACATTGTGCTCAGTGAAATAAGCCATAAAAGTCACAGTAAGTCACAAAAATGCAAAATTGTATGATTCCACTTATGTGAGGTTCCTAGAGTACTCAAATTCATAGAGACAGGAAGTAGAATGGTGGTTTCCAGGGGTAAGGGTGAGGGGAACCAGGAGTTATTGTCTAATGGGTACAGAGTTTCAGTTTTGCAGATGAGAAAGAATTGTGGGCTGAGTGGGTGGTTACACCTGTAATCCTAGCACTCTGAGAGGCCAAGGTGGGAGGATCCTTGAGCCCAGGAGTTCAAGCCCGGCCTGAGCAACATAGTGAAACCTTGTCTCTACACAGACAAGAAAAATTAGCCAAGCATGGTGGCACGTGCCTGTAGTGCCAGCTACTCGGGAGGCTAAAGATTGCTTGAGCCCAGGAGTTGGAGGTTTGCAGTGAGCTATAACATCACTGCACTCTAGCCTGGGCAACAGAGCGAGACCCTATCTCTAAAAAACAAATAAAAAGTATAAATAAATGAAAGAAAGAAAAGAAAAGATCATGACATGCCACTTTGCAGCCAGCTGTCTGTGGAGGCAGGGAGTTGGAGGCATCTATGGAGGATGGCTAAGTATAACGGTGACGAATGCGTGAGAGGCGAATCCAGACGCAAGCTAAGTACCGAGTCAGGTGCACCAGGCGACACAGAGATCGTTACAAATGCAGCGGGTTGCGGAAGAGACGACACGGTCGGGAGGACGCAAACACGAATAACAACGTTACGTACATCAAGACAACAGTGTGGTTTTTTTAAAAAACTGTGTAATTTAAATACCCATCTATAAAGAAAGGACGTGGAACCAAGCACATAATGACATTGGGGGCGCGGGGGGGACGAGGTGAGGACGCCCAGAGGCCGAGGGCTGTCCCCGGACCCCGCAGTCCTTCGGGCCCGAATTGGGGGTCCCGGAGCAGAGTCGGCGGTTCGGGGCGGGGTAGTGGTTCCAGAGAGAGTGGTCGGACAGACGAGCACGGAGAACCCGCACTGGGGGCCCGGCCCGCGCGGGGAACCAGGTCCGCACCCGCGCGCCGCCTTCCGCCGCCGCCCTGGCCGGACACGCGCGGCCCCGGCTCGTCCTCAGCCCGTGCATGCGTGCCGGGCCCGGCGTGAGACCCGCTGGCTTCCCCGGCCGCGCGTCCCCAGCGGCGGAAGACCCAGCGGGTGGAACACTCCTACGCAGCCAGCCGACGGCTGCGCACTGCGCTCCTGGTTAAGCCCGCCCTGGCGCCCCGCCCCGCCCCTCTAGGCCCCGCCCCCGTGCCTCCCGGCCCTTACAGGCTGGCTCCGAGGCCGCGCCCGGCGGGCCAGCCAATGGGAGCGCGGCGCGCTCCGCGGCACGTGCGGCCCCGCCCCGCCAGGCTGGGTGCGTGCCCGCTGAGCTCGGCGGCCGGAGCGCGCGGGGCGGGGACGCGCGGGGAGGGGCGGGGCGAGGGGCGGGGCGCGGGCGGCGCGGCGCCGTGATTGGCCGGCGCCGCGTTCCGAGGCCGTTAACGGCGGCGGGGCCGGGCCGCGGCTCCAAAACAAAGGGCAGGCGGCCCGCGGGGCTGCGGCGGGAGGATGCCCCGCGCCCTGCCGAGGCGCCAACGGCCGCAGCGCGTCGCGGGCCGCGCCGGGGCCGCCTGAGAGCCGAGCCCGCGCGACCGGGGCCCGGCCGGATGGGTGCTGCGGGCTGGGGCGCGGACCGCCGGGCGGCCGTGAGTACGGGCGGGCGCGACACAGTTGCGCGGGTGGCTACTTTGTGGCGGCCGGGCCAGGCGGGCCCGCGGGCACCTGTTGGACCCCGGGCGGCGGGGCGGGCGGCCTACCTGTCTGCTCTTCTGTCCGTGTTGACTTTGCGATTCGTGGGTATTTGGCTCACTCGGTCTAGGAACAGACCCCGAAGCCTCGTCTCTGACCCCGTCTTTCTCCCTCGCTGCCCCCCGCCCCCGCCGTGAGATGTAGAAGAGGGGCCTACGTTCCCTCACTGGGTTCCCTCCTTAACAAATACGGTCGCAACTAGGGAGGGAAATGAGGACAAAAGAGGTCTGCTAGGGATGTTTATTAAAACGGGGAGACCGTTTTCGAGTTGCCCACATAAAGATGACTAAAATGCATCGTCCTCTGTATTTGCCACTTGTGGCTTTATTAACGTAGATTGCAAAAGCCTGAGCCTGGGACCTACGAAATGGGGTCCTCCCTCCCCCGTGCTTGCCTCTGGTTGACATCTTCTTTCGGTGTCCAAATCATGTGCTGAGTTCTAGGATGCAAAGAAGGCTGAGATTCTGTTTTAGATAGTTAATGGAACAGAAGACATCAATATACCCACCCAACCTTTTCCTGTTCAGTCAGTTGCCTTTCTTCTTCCTCTATCTAAAACACATCCACCTAACCAAGGCCAGTGTAGTCCCAGCTACTCCAGAGGCTGAGCCAGGAGGATCACTTGAGCCCAGGAGTTGACCAGCCTGGGCAACACAGCGAGAACCGTCTCAAGCAAAAAATACTAAAGAAAACCAAATAAAATGTATCCACCTAAACGTGCTCTTTCCTTTGCTAAGAATGTTACTCTTTCTACCCACCATCCCCTGGCTTACCCAGGTCTCAAGGCTAGGCTTAGCTCCCCTGGAGAACCTTCCCAGGTGCTTCCCCTGAGCAAGCTGTAGGTGTAACAAATGCTTGCTGAGCCTCTCCCCCGTGCCAGCAGCTGTGCTTCATCTGGCATCTCTGCGTCTCATAATCATGCACTGGTTTCCCCCACCCACATTGGTGGGCTCTGTGGGGACAGTGGTTGAATGTTTGAGGAATGCTGATACTGAGGACCCCCTAGACCTTTGTGCCCCTTCCCCTTGCACTCCATGGCGTGGAGTGTCTTCTACTTGTGGAAACCCCTCAGGGCTAGGACCAGGGCAAAAATCCTTTCTTCCCACAGGCACTGTAGCACAGGGTCTGGCCCATATTGGGCACTTAACATCAACAACAACAACAAAAAAACTGAATGATCTTAATTACCAAATTGAGCAATAGTCTTTCTGTTTTTAAAAGAAACTTATTTTGAAATAACTTTAGCTTTACATAAAAGTTGCAAAGACAGCACAGACAGTCCCAGTATACCCCAGACCCTGCATTGCTGTGGTGCACTTGACCTGCGTCCATTCTCTGAACTCCAGGTAATGAGCCTTTCCATTTCACAGCGCTGTAATTTATAAAGCTGTTTCTTTATGTTGACGGCGGTGTTCCCATAACATCTGTTCTTTGGCCCCTGCCTGTCTTCACTAAGTTCCTCAAGCACCTGTGCCAAGGGGCCGCTTCTGCAGTGTTAATGTATGTTTCTCCCTGGGAGACCCATAAACAGAAAACGGTTTTCAGTTTGAAGAAGCAATGGAAGTTCTGCTTTCAAACTGTTCTGACACTCTTCATTAGAGATTCATTTGATTTAGAATCAATTTGGGGGGGGCAGGGTTGTAAAAAAAAAACAAACAAACAATTTTTAAATAGTTAGGTCTGATAATCAGTGAAACCTCTAGGGCTGCAGTCCCCAACCCCGGGACCAATATTGGTCCATGGCCTGTTAGGAACCGGGCTGCACTGCAGGAGGTGAGCGGTGGAAGAGCTTCATCTGTATTTACAGCCGCTCCCCATTGCTCACGTCACCACACAAGCCCCGCCTCCTGTCAGATCAGCGGTGGCATTAGATTCTCATAGGAGCAAGAACCCTACTGTAAACTGCACATGTGATGGCTCCTCCTGAGAATCTAATGCCTGGTGATCCGAGGTGGTGATGCTGGCGCTGGGGAGCGGCTGCAAATACAGATTATCATCAGCAGCGAGGTTTGCACAATGAATGTAATGTGTTTGAATCATCCCCGCACCATGCCCCCCATCCCACGCCTGGTCTGTGGAAAATTGTCTTCCGTGGAACCAATCTTTGGTTTCAAAAAGGTTGGGGACCGCTGCTCTGGGGAATGGGAATTTTGGCAAGGTAGGAGGTGGAGTGGAGATTGGAGAAAGTTCTGAATAGCCAGGACGTAGAGGGCTAAGGGTTCTGGAGAGGGCAGAGTGAGTTGGTTCAGGAAAGAGGTTCAGAGGAGGAAATCAATTCCACCAGCCAAGTGACGCTCCTCCTGTGTTAGAGACGCTGAGGACTGAAAACCTGTCAGCCGTGATATCAAAATGAAAATCCTGGCACTAACCCACTGTTGGCCACGCCCCAGGAATGGGTTAGGACCCCCCTCCCACCAACCCGTTATTCAACAAGACTTCTGCACCTGCGGGGCTTTGGGACCAGGGCCAGGGTTCCCAGTGGGCTTAGTGAGGTGTTGAGCTTGCTGATGCTCTGCCCTACCGTAACAATGACAGGATGCTACTGTCCTGAGGCACTTGTCAGGCATTTAAACTGCAACCAAGGATCCAGCTCCCTTAACATCTCCTGTGACTCTCTGGACTGCCCTGTGAATCACGTCACTCCATTTTACAGAAAAGGTAACAGAGCTTGGCTTGAGGTCCCAGAGCCAAGAAATATATGGCACATTTTGAATCAAACCTTAGGAAGCCTCTCAAAGCAAGTCAAACAAGTCAGACTCTCAGGTTTGTCCTGGTGACGGCATCTCCCTTGCCAGATGCTACCTGCTCACTCCCTCCTGGTGCCACCCGTCTCCCCCGTGTCGTTGATGTACACTGTCCTGAGCAGTGCCCCCTTTCTGATTCTCGTCGTGTCTCTGATTTTTTCCCTTGCCCCAAGACAGGGCTTAATGTCTGATTAGGTTTTATTTAGCATGGAATTAAACGAAGTAGTTTGGATTCCCCACCTGTTTTCTTCTGCTTCTAGGTCTAGTGCCCGTCCTTCCAGCCTGTAGTTCCTATGTCTTCCCCCTTCCTTTTAGCAAGGAAGCAGGGCACCTCTGCTAGGATGTGTCCCATGCCGTAGCTGGGGGAAACTTTGTTACTAGTGGTAGAAATAAACAAATGTATTGCAGGTTCTTCCAAAAGAAAGGCTCAGTGCAAACGCGCCAGTATCTTGCGGGATTCTGGGAGACGGTGGAGGCAGGACTCAGCACAGCAGGGAGGACAGATGGAGCACCGGGCCTGGAAGGCCGAGGCACCCAGGCGACTGGGCGATGCAGGAGCAGGACCCCTGGGGTTCCCCAGAGAGCAGGAGCTGGTGGGGAGTCTACAGAAGGCCAGGGAGCTTTGTCTCAGGGCAGCGTCTAGGCGGTGGGACTCTCCCAGTGACCCCCAAGTTCCTGAAGCGTGCAGGAGACGCATTCAAGTGGGGAGGAAGTGGATGTGTGTGGAAAGGGAAGCTGGTGCTGTTGCCCTTTGATGTAAATCCTGCCAGGCCTGTCCACACCTGTGACTGCATGTGCTCTGCGTGTGAGAGTTTGAAGTCAGTACACACACTTGGCATCAAAATCAAAAGGTATAAAAAAGCATTCAGTGAAAAGGAAATCACCTTTGCTGCCCTTCCCTTCCCCAGCCTGAAGCCCCACATGGGAAATATTTCTGGCTTGTTCGTCAGTGCCTGTGGCTAGTCCCTTTGGCTAGACTCGGGATGGTTTCGAGTCTTTTGTTCTTCCAGGCATCTTAACAGCTTTTATCCAGTTATTTTGCACATGTGCCAGCCTGCAGATAAACTCCTGGGAAGGACCCCCATGTGCCCAGGAATGTTGAGGGGTGTTGCCAAACAGCTGGGTCGCAGGGTGCCCTTGCCAGCAGTGTTATCAACTTTTTTTCAATTGTTGTCAACCTGCAAGGTATAAGATGGAGATCAGTGTGCCTTCGGTTTGCATTGATGAGTGAAGCTGAACGTCTACTCACATGTCTACAGATACAGTGTTTCCAAGGTGTAGACTCTTGGGCTTTGAGTGTAGGTCCATAGCTTACTAGCTGTACAACCTTGTGCAGGTTGGTTAACCTCTCTGGGCCTCAGTTTCCTGCATGGTGGAACTAATAGGAACATACATCTCCTGCGATTGCTGCTAACTCACGTGATTCTCATACAGTTAATGGCTTAGACCAGGGCTGCATCGGCTATAAGGTTCTGGGGGTCACGGCGTTTCCTTTTCCATGAACTGGCAGTTTTATCTGTCCTCTCTGATGGTGGTGGCCTTTTCATCTTTTTCACTGCCTTTTCACTGTCCTGAGGACAGTGCCTTGCCAGTGAGTGGGGGGAGAGGCAAAGCTGGCAGCAGGGAGGCTCCTCTGTGCAGAAGGGGGAAGGGCCGCTGCCCGAGGGCGGAGGCGGGAAGCTCCTGGGCCCAGGTGGCTCTGGAGGAAGGACCAAAGCCACTGGGCAGGTGACACTGCCACCTTCTGCCCCTCATCTCTTTCCTCCCTGGAGAGATGCACCTGGATGCGCTGGGATGGACCCGGGGCCCGGTCCGTGCTGCCTGCCTGGGGCCCCACTTTATGAGCTGTGGCTGAACATGGCAAGGCCACACGCACAGTGTTTCTTCCCTGCTCTCCCTGGAACTCTGTCCCCCAGGCCACTTCATCGCCATGCCCGGCGAACGCCCCAGTTCTCAACCCACTTTGCAGCCTCTGACCCTGGCGCTCGCTTCCCTGTGTGCCTGGTGCCACCTTCGCCTCGTGGCACCCTGGAGGGTGCGGGGTGAGGAGGGTGCTGGGGCCTGGACGTGCAGCGCGGCTGAGCGGGAGGGAACGTGAAACAGCTGGGAGTAGAGAGCAACAGCGGTGCCAGATGGGGTGAGGACCCAGGGGGTGGTGCAGAGGAAGGGGCGCCTCAGGGCCCCCCGGGCAGTCCACACTGCATCCCAGTGTCAAAGCTGCTTGGCGTCGGTTTTATTCCTCAATGTTTTTGTCTTTAGAAGTGTGTTAACTGCACCATATGGACATGGGCCTGATTCACGTTCTCTTAAAATAATTCTACATGCTTATTTTAGGAGAGACATTTCTGGAATCCAGAAAATTGTTTTTGCTCTGAAAACATGCCCCACATTAATATCTATTTGGGGGTATGGCAGCTGCCCTCCAAACTCGGGGGACACAGTGTCCTGTAGTGGACGTGATTCTCTTGGTGAACTGCCTGGCATTTTCCTTTCAGTGACTTCAAGGAGGTTCCAGATTTGCTAATAGATCTTGTAAAAACGCATTTGCACAGCGGTTGCTTGAAAACTTGGCCACGATTTCCCCAATGCAGCAGTGGAGATAGAGTTTAAAAGCCAAGTTAAAGCGCAACAGGACACAGCACGACGTGCTTTTCAGTGGCCACACACCCAGGCCTGGCCACTGCCTGCCAGGACCCCCTTTGAGGGATGGTGACAGTCAGGACTGAGCCCACTTGTGAGGCGCCTGTGTGGCAAGACACAGCCCTGCCTTTGAAGGGCTGACAGTGCTGAGAATAGGTCAGGCCCACTACGGGGGTTTGGGGACCACTGAGACATGGGACAGGCTCTTCCTCCGGTAAGGACACCTTGGGGGTGGGGACTACACCATGAAGGTCTCCAAATAAGGCAGGTGCGCAAGGTGCTGGGAAACTGCGAGGACCTTCTGGTTGGGAATCGGAGTGGTCTTGCGGGTACTGGTGACTTTCCGTGTTCACCGCGCACGGCCCGCCGAGCGGTTCACTTAGCCGTCGTCCCCCACTTAGTCCAGGAAGCGGTTAGTGGTGTCATGACGGTTCCGGGTGAGAGATCTGAGACTCAGAGAAACTCTGGGCAGAGGGGTGGAGCTGGGGTTTGAGGTGTCGTCCCATCCACCCCACATCTGGGAGACTCAGCCTTGCTGTGGGACAGCCCAGGAATGGGAAGGACACAAGGCTGGGGCCCCCGGGAGTCGTGGCTGCGCTGGGAGCCACTGGCTTTGGGCAGCTATAGAGCAGTTCCAGCTCGGAGGCCTCTGGGGCAACACAGGACCCAGTGGCTGGTTGCTGGGTCTCCTCTAGCTGCTTAATGATGGGGACACACTGCTTCTTCCCCCCTCAAACACTAGCGGTTAGAGGGTCCCCTCCCGGGAACTTGACTGTTCTCTCCTGATGCTTGTCTCTCTCAGGCCAGGCACGACGGAGTCACCGCTTGCTGTGGGCCGTGACAGCTGCCCGCGGCGGGGGTGCCTGTTTCTCAGGGCGCGGTGAGGATTAAACGGCCTGAGAATTCGCTCTCTCGGGTGTGAGCCCATGTTGTAGACGGGGAGTCCCTGTCTGGGGCGAGAGTCTGATCACTCCAGGGGCTTCAGACTCAGGTCCGGGACTCGGACTGGCCATGGATGACGCCGGGGCGGAGGACCTCTTACCCGAGTAGATGAGAATCCTTCCTGGAACCTTCTGGCGTTGGCTTGGGGCCACAGCAAGCCTGGCCCTGGCCCTTCCTGGACAGCACTGGTGCAGGCCCCGGCTTGTGCGCTGCTCTTTGGGGACTGTGGTCCTCAAGAGTGGGGACGTGTGGGTCTGGGTGGGGTAAGCCTGCAGCTTCTCAGAGGCCAGAGCGAGCGGAGGCTCCTCGGAGGCACCCGTGGGTCCGTGTCTTTAACAAGCTCGCCGATGTTCGGTGGCCACGTCTCCTGCAAAGCAGTAGCGTTTCAGCCTCTACCGACGCCCCCTTCCTGTAAGGGGTCTCCCATTCTGTATTCAGTCCTCAGATATTCAAGTGGCTTTTATGGGCCAGGGCACTGGGTAAAGATTTTTTTTCCTACCACCTGGGTTTAATAAAGCCACCTAGGTGACTTTTATTTTTTAATTTCTTTAATTAATTTTTTTTGATGCCAGTGACTTGGCTATGAACTGAGGTTACTGCAAGCACTAGGTGACTTTTAAATTTATTTTTTAATGAACTGTTTCACAGTTGTAACATACTAGACAACTTAAGCAGAGTGTGATGAAGTTTAGAAGGAAGTGCGTAGAGCATGTGCACATGGAAGGTTCCCAAGGGTCAAGGGGAACTGTCCTGCTGTCTCTGGAGGGGGATGGGGGTCTGGGGTGGGAGACTCACTTTCACGTAATGGAATATCTTTCTGTCATCTTTAAAAAAATGTTACTTACAGGCTGGGCGCGGTGGCTCACGCCTGTAATCCTAGCACTCTGGGAGGCCGAGGCGGGTGGATCGCTCAAGGTCAGAAGTTCGAGACTAGCCTGAGCAAGAGCGAGACCCCGTCTCTACTAAAAAATAGAAAAAAATGATCTGGACAACTAAAAATATACATACAGAGAAAAAATTAGCCGGGCATGGTGGCGCATGCCTGTAGTCCCAGCTACTTGGGAGGCTGAGGCAGGAGGATCGCTTGAGCCCAGGAGTTTGAGGTTGCTGTGAGCTAGGCTGACGCCATGGCACTCTAGCCCGGGCAACAGAGCCAGACTCTGTCTCAAAAAAAAAAAAAATGTTACTTACAGATAAGAAAGATCAATAAAATGGACATCTGTATGCACATCACCAGCTTAAAAAATCTGCCTAGCAGATTTTGCTACCCCCACCCTCCCCAGGGCCCATGTTTGCTCCACCCCGCCTGGCACTCCAAGCAGAGGTGTCCCTTGTAGGAGGACCGAAGGTGCACCGGTGCTGGAGGGACCTGACTCCAGGGGTTACTGACTACAGAGACTGCTCTAGTACGTCCGGGGGGGCGGGGGGGGGGGCGGCCTATGTTTTCTCTTCCAAAAGGTGGTCTGCAGTTCGCCATTCACTCCAAATAAACAGAAAACCCGTAGCAAATTGCCACTTTTAAAAGTGCTGTCCCTTGTCTGTATCTACTGCATTTTCTTTATGGAAATACTATTCAGGCTTAAAAAAAAAAAAAAGGCAATTCTGCAGTAGTTGACAACAGGGATGGACCTTGACGCCATCGTGCTCAGTGAAGCGAGCCAGACGCAGGACTAGTTCCGTGCAGCCCCACTTCTGTGAGGCGCCCGGAGAGGCTGCCGCCCGGCCCCCGCTCATTAACCTGCTAGTCTCCTGTTAAGTGTCCTTACAATGATAAAAAAAAAAAAAGGTGCTGTCTCATTACAAGGGAACAGAGTTAAAAATGAGGGGTATTGCCCTTTCTAACTGTGAATAAAAGTAATACCAGTGCTTAAAAACAATGAA
>RJWJ010031838.1:0-18908 GCA_004363605.1 Indri indri
GCCTCAGCCTCCCAGAGTGCTAGGATTACAGGTGTGAGCCACCGCGCCCGGCCTTCCAAAATTTTAATAGGGATCATATTGAATCTATAGATGGACTTGGGGAGAATTAACATCTTAATATCAAATCTTCCAAACCATGAACATGGTATAGCTCTCCATTTATTTAAATCTTCTTATTGTTGTGTCATCGTTGGGGTTTTTTGTTTGTTTTTTGGTGCCTTTTTTTTTTTTTTTTTGTCAGCAATAGGGTCTTATTATAATATGTTGCCCAAGTTGCCCTTGACCTCCTGGGCTCAAGTGCTCCTCCTGCCTCAGCCTCCCAAGTAACTGGGACTACAGGCACCACCACCACACTCGGCCGGTTGTGGTATATTTTAAAATCCAATGAAACATTAGATTTATACACCTATTTACCACTTTATTTGTATTTCATTCCTTGTCTGTCTCTTAACTTCCATCTGGTTTCATTTTCCTTCTACCTGAAAAATTTCCATTAGAATCTCCATTAGCACAGGTCTGCTGGTGCCAAACTCTCTCGCTTTTTGTCTGCCTGAAAATGTGTTTATTCTGCCTTCTGTATTCACTATCTGGCTGCATAACAAATTACTCCAAAATTTAGTGACTTAAAACAATAAACATTTATGATATCTCAGTTTATGTGAATCAGGAATTCAGGAGTGGCTTGGCTGGAGGGTTCTGTGTCAGGGTCTCTGATGAATTTTCAATTTATTGTCTAGGGCTGGAGGATCCGCCTCTCAGATGGCTCACTCACATGCTGTTCCCAGCTGGTCTCAGTTCCTCCCGACACGGACCTCTTCACAGGACTGCTAGAGTGTCCTCAAATGGCAGCAAGTCTTCCTTGAGTAAGTCAACCAGGAAAGAACAAGGCAAAGCCACAATATCTATTGTGACTTGGATTCATAAGTCACACAGTGTCACTTTTGACTTATTCTGTTCATTAGAAGTGAGCCACTAAGTCTAGTACACATTCAAGGGGAAGGGAATTAGACTTCACCTTTTCAACAGAGTATCAAAAAATTTGTGAATGTTCTTTTCTTCTTCTTCTTCCTCCTCTCTTCCTCTTCCTCCTCCCTTTTCCCTCTTCCTCCTCCTCCTCAAGTTATCTTCTAGAATGTTCCTTATCAATTTTTTTGATTATGGACATGGAAACCATAAGCTACTTCTAAAGATGTTCTAGAAGATAATCTAGAATATTTACCTTCAATACTTTAATTACTAATTTATTTCTCATAGCTATATTGCATTGGTTAATAAGTCTAACACATCATAAATATTCATGTCTCCGGTATTTCCCCATTAATTGCTGTTTTTCTGCTAAAAAAAAAAAAAAACCGTCCTTGTTGGAGAAGTATCCATTGTTTTACTGAGTGTTTTGCTTTTAACAAGAATAAGTGTTTAATTTTATCAAATGCATTTTCAGTATTAAAGATGATCATGTGATTTTCTATTTAGAACTAATAATATAATGACTCACATCAGTAGATATTCTTTTTTTTTAAAGGTAATGTCTTTTTTTTTTTTTGAGACAGATTCTCGCTCTGTTGCCCTGCCCAGGGCAGAGTGCCCTGGCATCAGTTTAGCTCACAGCAACCTCAAACTACTGGGCTCAAGTAATCCTCCTGCCTTGGCCTCCCAAGTAGCTGGGAATACAGGCATGTGCGACCACACCCGGCTAATTTTTTTTTTTCCTATTTTTAGTTGTCTAGCTAATTTCTTTCTATTTTTAGTAGAGACGGGGTCTAGCTCTTGCTCAGGCTGGTCTTGAACTCAAGCGATCCTCCCGCCTCCACCTCCCAGAGTGCTAGGATTGCAGGTGTGAGCCACCACGCCTGGCCTAAGAGGTAATATCTTGCTGTGTTGCCCAGGCTAAAGTACAGTGGCTGTTCACACTTGCGATCCCACTACTGATCAGAATGGGAGTGTTGACCTCTTCCATTTCTGAGCTGCACTGGTTTACCCCTCCTTAGGCAATCTGGTGGTCCCCTCCTCCTGGGAGGTCACCATATTGATGTCAAACTTAATGTGGACACCCAATCTGCACAGTGCACTCCAGCCCAGAATTTCTGGACTCGAGCAATCCTCTTGCTTCAGCCTCCTGAGTAGCTGGGACTACAGGCGAGCGCCACCATGCCCGGCTATTCGTAGATTCTCTACTATTGAACCTTATTTCCATTCCTAGATTAAACTTCAGTTGGACACCATGTATTATTTTTTCAGCATGCTTTGGGATTTTGTTTGCTAGAATTTTGTTTCAGCATCGATATTTATGAATTAGACTGGCCTATTGTTTTTTTATTTGTTTTTGCAGTCATTATACTTCAGTACTGACGGGGTCAGGACCCTCTGTTAGGTAGACGGCGAGGGATTCCAGGTCTCCTGGGGACAAAAGTGGGTGCTGTTCCCTTGGTGCAACCCCCCCACCTGGGAAGAAGGACAAGGGTGGGCCCCGGGCCTCCCATGGTCCTGTCCCACTTTGATCCTGCCCTGAGCTACTCCCATATCTGGGGGAGGAGGGAACACCCTACAAATCTGCCAATCGGAACTCAGCACCCCAGCTGCGAAAGAATGCAGAGGACTCTAGACCACCGGCCAACAAGCATCAGTGCCATAAAGTCCCGAACCTGACATAGAACCCACGTGCGCAGTAAGACTCAGGTCACACAGCTCCCAACTGTCCAATCAAAGTGCTTCCATGGTGATGTTTGAACCATGGGGAGGTCCCTATCTGGACACCATAAAGCAAGACCCAGACCATAACCAAGCTCTCTTTTCTTGCTGCGGCAAGGGGTCGCATCTGCGGTCGTCATCTGTGGAGCATGTTATCTTATTCTGTAAACCTATGTCTCGCTCTTGCTCTATAATCCTTTCTTGCCCTCCCTCGGTAAATTTCACCTCTGCCTTACTCTGGTGCGTGTGGTCATTCTTCGCCCGTGGGCGTGCCAGGAACCGACATTTCAGACTGAAACCTGACACCTCTACCCCAAAATATGGCACCTTAGCGTTGGAGAAAGCAGAAGCAGGAGGTCGCTGTCACCTTTCTCCCCATCCTGATCCCCCGAAGCAGGTCATAGACCCTCATTCGAGAGGCGCCCTTGCTCTACCCAGAGGAAAGGAGCATCCCTATTTCTGAAGACGCAGGGACACAGAGCAGACTCTAAACAGAAAGACCTTCCTACGTTTCACCGTTTATGACCATTAGTTCATACCCTCTTGTCCTCCAATCACATTTCTCCACAACTATCCACTCTTCCTCAAACCTAAGCATAAAAATACATCTCCACCTGTTTCTTTAGATCTTCATTTCTGAAGACCCCTGTGTCTTGTATAATAACATTTATATTAAATATATCTGTATACTTTTCTCTTGTTAATCTGCCGTTCGTTATAGGGGCCTCATATTAATTACATGAACTTTGCAATGGGTGAGAGGAAAAAAATCTTTTCCAACCATACAGTTTCGATGTACTCATATTTTTTTTTTTTTTTTTTTGAGACAGAGTCTCACTCTCTTGCCTGGGCCGAGTGCCATGACGTCATCCTAGCTCACAGCAACCTCAAACTCCTGGGCTCGAGCAATCCTACTGTCTCAGCCTCCCCAGTAGCTGGGACTACAGGCATGCGCCACCATGCCCGGCTAATTTTTTCTATATATATTTTTAGCTGTCCAATTAATTTCTTTCTATTATTGGTAGAGACAGGGTCTCGCTCTTGCTCAGGCTGGTCTCAAACTCCTGAGCTCAGGACAATCCGCCCGCCTCGGCCTCCCAGAGTGCTAGGATTACAGGCGTGAGCCACCGCGCCTGGCCTTCAATGTACTCATATTTGCTTTATGAAAAGAATTTGAATGTTTTTCTTCTTTCTCTAGACTATGAAACATTTTATTTATTTTTTTATTTTTCTGGAGACAGACTCTCACTCTGTTGCCCAGGCTGGAATGCAGTACCATAATCATAGCTCACTGCAGCCTCGAACGCCTGGGCTCAAGTGATCCTCCCGCCTCAGCCTCCTGAGTAGCTAGGATGGCAAATGTGGGCCGCCACACCTGGCTAATTTTTTTTTCTTATATTTTGTAGAGATGAGGTCTCTCTATGTTTCCAGGCTGGTCTCAAACTCCTGAGCTCAAGGGATCCTCCTTGCCCAGGCTCCCAAAGTGCTAGGATTACAGGCATGAGCCACCACACCCAGGCATGGGAATCATTTTAAAATCTTCAGAATCATCTGTTCTTTAAAGGGCAGTAGAACTGTGGAATTCCCCTGTGAAAGCACAGGCTTGGTTTTTCTTATTTTTCAATGGGGGGGATATTTGACAAATATTATCTATTTCTTTTATGCAAATTGGTCTGTTTTGGTTTTCTGTTTAGTTTTCCAAGAAATATTGTACATTTCATATGATTTTTCAAATGTATTTGAATAAAATTTCGTAAAGTATTCTCTTAGAGATTTTTTTTGTTTTGGTTAGTTTTATTTCTTACTTCTGAAAGAACTCTGGAAATTTCACCCCTAAATATGGTTCCTTGGTATAAAAAGTATTCTGAAGTGAAGGCCTTAGAGGTCAGCAGGCTTTCGGAAGGGGCTCTCCTTCTGTCTGCATCACCACACAGACCTGTCAAAAGAACAAAAGATTTCTTTTCCCTTCCCTGTTATCTCACTGTATTGCAAGAAAGAAAATCCAGAATGCAACTTTACCCAGGCCCAAATCATTTTAAATAGAATGCCTCTCTCTCAAGCTTAATTTAATTTGCAAAGAGAATTACTTACAAGTCAATCGTTGCCCCCATCCATTCATCCTCCCTAGCAACCATTTATTGCCCCTAAACAGAACTACCTAGATCCCTCGCCTTCCCCTCCCCTCTAAAAGGAGGGTATAAAAATATCTGGATCCCACTGGGATATTGGGTAATCACTCTGTGATTCTCCCCATGCACAATAAATAAACCTCTTCTTCTTATTAATCTGCCTTAGTTGTGAGTTGATCTTTCAGTGAACTTTCAGGGGAATGGGGAAGTTTTCCCCCACCCCCACACTTCCTAATGTTTGTGTGATTATTTTCCCCTTGTAATTTCTTATTTTGGCTATATGTGCATTTCCTCTTTTTTTTTTTTTTTCGTGGTTAGCTTACAACTTACCTTATGTAGTTATTTATACATTTAATTTTTAGTTTTTAAATTTTTATTTATTTATGTATTTGTTTTTGGAGACAGGGTCTTGCTGTGTTGCCCAGGCTGAAATGCAGTCTCCCCATCATAGCACACTGTAACCTTGAACTCCTGGGCTCAAGGATTCCTTCAATCTCAGCCTCCTAAAGTGCTGGGACTACAGGCACGTGTCACCACATCCAGCTAATTTTTTTTAGTAGAAATTGGGTCTTGCCATGTTGCCCAGGCTGGTCTCGAACTCCTGTTCTCAAGTGATCCACCTGCCTCAGCCTCCCAGAACATTGGGATTATGGGTGTGAGCCACCATGCCCAGCTTAGTTTATTAAATTTTTTTCTAAAAATAAGCTTATTTATTTACAGGTTCTACTGTTACAGCCTTACCAGGTTCATTGCTCACTGCTCAATAGGAAGCCAATACACTAAGACAACAGAGGTGGTAGCAGAGAAAGATTTTAATATCACAGGTACCATGTGAGCAGATGGCAGGAAGTTCTTAAATCCATCTTCCCAAGAATTTGGGAGAAAGGAATTTTAAAGATAGTTTGGTGGGCAAAGGGCTAGGCAATTGGGTCTGCAAATTGGCTGGGTTCAGAGTGGAACCGTAGGGGCACTGAGTCAGTTCTTGGGTGGGGGTCACAATACCAGTAGAGTCAGTTCCTCCCAATGGGCCACTGGTCTAGGTGGGTCAGCCCTTCCACTGGAACACAGGGCCTGGAAGATATCTCAAAAATTAGCCTTAGGTTTCACAAGGGTGATGTTATCTATGGGAGCAATGAAGAAAGCTAAGAATCTTTGTGAACATCAGCTGTATGACTCCTGAGTGGTAAACAGTTATAGAAAAGCCAGCTAGGGAACAGTGGCTGGTTATATATCTATTTCCCCTACCTCAGCTCCCACCTTGTGGCCCTTTATTAGTTTTATAAAGGGCAGTTTCATAATTTAGTTTTATTAACTGATTAATTTATGTATTTATCTTTATTAATTTCTCCTTTTGCTTCCCTTTGGTTTATTTTAAAATACTTTTTGTAGGTTTTTTATTTTTTTATTTCCACCACCCCCCTGCTTTTTGTAGGTTGTTGAGCCAGCTGTTTGATTCATTCTTTTTTCATTTATATTGGTATAATTATTTAAGACTATGAATTTTCCTTTTAGTACTGCTTTAGCTGTTCATAGATCCTTCTATATGGTGGGTTCATTATTATTGTTTTCTAGAAATTCTACTATTTTAGTTTATATTTTCCCTTTGATCATGGAGTTACTTAATATAGATTCCACATACACATTGGTAGAAGGACACTTTTTGTGTTCTGCATATGATATAAATTTCGATGTTTATTATGTTGTTATTATAGAATGCTACCTGTATTATTTTTTATTTTCAAAATTTAATGAAGTTTGGTTTGTGGCCCAATATATAATCTTTTGTGAGTATATGCTTGTGTGTGTGTGCAGATATTCCAGAGCACTTGAAAAGAAAGGATATTCCCTGTTTTAGGGGATTGTTTGATGCATATCAATAACATCTACATTTTTAATTATGTTGTTTGAATTTCTAGATCTTTGTTTAACTTTGACCACTTGTTCTATTTTTGATTGGGGAAGATGAATCAAAGTCTTCTATTATTAGTGTGTCTTTGCCTAAATTTCCTTACATCTTTATAGTTTCTTTTATATGAAAGTTGCTGCTGTGTTATTTGGTGCATAGTTATTCATAACATAAATTTTAAAAGTATTTTGTCCTGAATTCTAGGTTGCCAGATAATGAGACTCTTAATGTTTGTATTTTTCTAGTATGACTTTCTTTGGCCATCTTTTCATTATTAACCTTTCTGAATCATTTTGTCTTAGATGTATATAGCCTAGAGTTGGGTTGGTTTGTGATCTATGTGAAAGACAACTTTATTTATTTATTTATTTATTAGAGAGCCGGGGTGTCACTCTGTCACCATGTGCGGTGGCGGAATCATAGCTCGTTGCAGCCTTGACTCCAGGGCTCAAGCGATCCTCCCGCTTCTGCCTTCTGAGTTGCTGGAACTGCTGCTCCCAGTTCTTGGAAACCATTTTAAAAATAGATTAGTTAGCCAGGCACAGTGGCTCATGTCTGTAATCCCAGCAACTTGGGAGGCTGAGGCCCCATTTAAAAAAAAAAATAGATGTTTTAAACCCATTTATATTTATTGAGAAAACAGATATGTTTGGTCTCAGTTCTGTCACAATTTATGTAATGTTTTCATAATGTAGTTTTGTATTTGCGCCCTCCTCCTTTTTTTTAAATATACTTTCAATATGTAGGAAGGTTTATATTTTTGTTTTAGAAGTTACCTTTATAAACACCCTTGATGCTGTCGAAACAGACCTTTTGATTCCCTACAATCAACAATAAAATTATCTTGTAAACTCATCGTCTTCCTCTCCCCCCCTCCACCATCCGGTCAATAGAATTATAAATGTTAAAGTTATCTACTATCTTTTGAGTCAATTAATTTGAGGAGATCAATGACCTCACTCTTCTTCTCTCTTCCTTCTTCAATTTTTTATTAGTAAATGAAAGTTTCTACACTATTAGGGCATAGAACGTCTGCATTCTAGCCTGTCACCCTAAGCTCTACATCCGTCTTAGTCTTATTGCGATAGTATAGGAGGTAGACCTTGGCCACCTGCCTGAGCCCTCAGCCAGAGTTTCAGGCTGCTTATGATACTAACAAAAGCTTGGAAAATGATTAACGCCCAGCTTCAATGGAAGATAGTTCTGCTTTCTTCAACGGGATGTGGCAACCATTGGAGCAGAGGTCCACAGGCCGCCATCAAAGCCGGCACAAACTGGTTATTGTCAAGATGAAGCCCAAAGTTGATCACTCATAGGCCTTTGCCTCCTTTTAATGCTAAAAATAACGCCCAAGGGTGGAGATTTAACGTGCTAACGAGACATAGGATGTATGAAGAAGCATGATCACCAGATAGGCAGCTGCCAACAAAACTCCGCCTCTACATGCCATGATTTCAATGCTAGAGTCAAACTTTCTCTCTCTACCCTTTAAAAGTTCCCCAGTCCTTTGTTCGGAGAGCCAGTCTAGTTGTTCCTTAACCAGCACTGTCTCCCTTTTGTTCCAGCAAAAGCCCTCCGCCCTCACCCCCGATAAAGCCTTGGTTGCATAAATCCCTTTTCAATCTCATGCCAATTTCTATGTACTCGGGGGCTGTGAAGTCAGTAACATTATTTATGTAGTTGAGTACATTCAATGCCCAAGGAAAGTCCTCTTACCCTGATTTCCTCAGGGTTGTTTACTGGTGCTAATACTGCTGGTTCACGGTTCTAGTAGGTTCCTCAGAAAGGGTTTATGAGAATGGTATTTCCTGATTTCTTATTGCTTTGTTTGTTTCCTGGAGTCTGGGTCTCACTATGTTGCCCAGGCTGGGCTCCTAGCCTTAAGAGATGCTCCCTAATAATCCTTTACCCCTCAAAAGAATGATGTACATTCCCCATATCCCCCTGCCCCTGTGAAGAAAGTTGCATAAGCATCTGGGCCCCACTGGGTTATTTGGGTAATAGCTGTGATCTTTCTCCCCTCTCCAGTGCACATTAATAAATTTTATGCCTTTTTCTCCTATTAGTCTTTTTTTTTTTTTTTTTTTGAGACAAGAGTCTCGCTGTCACCCCTGGTAAGGTGCAGTGGCATCATCATAGCTCACTGCAACCTCAAACTTCTTGGCTCAAGCAATCCTTCTGCCTCAGCCTCCCGAGTAGCTGGGACTACGGGCATGCGCCACCATGCCCGGCTAATTTTTTCTATATATTTTTAGCTGTCCAGCTAATTTCTTTCTAGTTTTAGTAGAGATGGGGTCTTGCTCTTGCTCAGGCTGTTCTCAAACTCCTGAGCTCAAACGATCCTCCTGCCTTGGCCTCCGAGAGTGATAGGATTACAGGCGTGAGCCACCACCAGGCTGTATGGGTCTTAAAGCAGTATCTACATTCTGAATATTCCTCTCCTGGGGCTCCTCATGCATCCTGACTCTCCAACTTTGTAGGGCTTTCATAAGGACAAATAATACGCAAAACTTTTTTTAGTCTCTTTATGATAATTGCCTCAAATTAACATCACAAGGTAATGGAAATTACATTCTCCTAAGGCTTCTTAGTGTAGGAAGTTATCCAGGCCCTTACCCAAAAGGTAGTAAGGATTCAAATCAGGTTGGGGGTCTTGAGGCACCGTTTTATGCTGCCCCCAACCTCTCCCAGACACACATGCAAAAAGAATAAAACCAGGTTAGCTTCTGTCTTACAAAAGTTTGTCCCTTACTTATATTCATATAAGATGACATTTCTGTATCAAAACGCACGAGTGTTTTAACCTGTTGTAAATGTAAACAATTTTTTCTATTGGATTAGACAAGTCTTCTCTCTGCCACAAACCTTAAAATTGGTATTCTTGCCCGGCGCAGTGGCTCACTCTGGGAGGCCAAGGCAGGAGGATTGCTTGAGCTCAAGAATTCAAGACCGGCCTAAGCAAGAGCGAGAGCCTGTCTCTACTAAAAATAGAAAAAATTAGCCGGGCATGGTGGCACATGCCTGTAGTCCCAGCTACTCGGGAGGCTGAGGCAGGAGGATCACTTGAGCCCAGGACTTTGAGGTTGCTGTGAGCTAGGCTGACGCCACGGCACTCTAGCCCTGGCAACGGAGTGAGACTCTGTCTCCAAAAATAAATAAATAAAATAAAGTAAAATAAAATTGGTATGCTTACAACAGTAGTCTACTGGCTGCTTTTACTTTACTGAATGGATGTTCAGCATTCAGATCACAGAAAGTTCTTTGCTATTTTGCTGGCCTTAGGCCATACTGGAAGAACTTCGGTGTAAGTGCCTTGCTTTAAGCCCAGCGCAGATGAACTAAAGTGCTCACAAGGAAGGAGGAGGAGGAGGACCAGAGACCAGGTTACCTGACGAGCAGAGGATGCAGTTCTACAGTTTGAGAGGCCCTGTAACATCTTCAGATCTTTGAAAGGCTGTTTTATAGAAGACATCTCATTCTTTCTTGTTTTTCAAGGCAAGCATAGGGCCAAAGAGAGAGCTGTATGAAGCCAGATTTCAACTTTAAAAGGAAGAATTTTAAACAAGTAGAGCTATCTGAAAAATATGAAAGAGTTCTTTGGGTTGCACTGAGCTCCCTGTCGTTGGGAGGATTCAAATGAATGGTCATGTCATGGGTCTACAATAAACTCATGATCGCACTAGACACATAATTAAATACGTTTCAATTAAAAATATATATATGTCCATAGTCCTTTGATTTTAGAAAGACTTGAAAATGTTTAAGGGTACTCTTGTAATTCTGACCACTAGTTCTGTAGAGTAGGACCATGTGGCTAATCATCTTAATCTCATTTAGGTTTCTGAAACCTACAGGGCAAAGAAGGAGATTCCCCCTTATCCCTCTGAAGGTTTGCTGAAAATGAACTTTAAAAAGGCAGATCAATGGGAGAAAAGGGCATATATATTCATTTAATGTGCATGGGAGTTGCATGAGAATGGTTGCCCAATAACCCAGGGAGGTCCAGATGCCTAAACACCCTTCTTCGTAGGGGAAGGGGAGATGTGAGTTTTAGGGGGAGGCAGAACAATGGCTTGAGACGACGTTCGTGCGGGTTCTAGGTGTGGTGTTTGATGTGCGGTCTCTTCCTCTGTGATACAAGTTTCAGTTGTCTCTGGTTAATGAAATTTCAGGGAAGGGATGAAAGGCAATTGTGTTCCTCTTTGGAGGTCCAGTTTCCAGGTAGATAAGGGGACTTCAGAGAACAGCTTCATCCTGTGCTTTGGGAGAGACAGGATCAGAGAGCGGCAAGGTGGGGAGGAGCAGAGAGAGACCCCGGTTCTGAGGCTTCTTTCTGAGGCCTTTCAATTTTCAAAGCACTCAGCGTGCCGAAGCATCATATTTTGGGGTATTGTTTTTTTCTGTGCCCCAACCTCTCCTCGAAGAAAGGAATAATTAATGTCAAAATAATAAAAATGCTTTATATTTGTGTTCTTACATATTTTAAAATAGCCAGACTTTAGCTGTTTCTCTCTTACCATATAAATTTATATTTTTGTATTTCCCAGTTATATATTTATATGTTCCAGAGATGATTTTAGCTTTCAGTAAGACTCACCTGTCTCCTTAGTCTTAGTCTTAATTCTGTTAACAACAAGAACAATTTCCTATACACGAAGGAGAGAAAATGATCCTGACCTTTAGTCAGGGGTGGCAGAGATCTCACAATTCAGGATCAAAATCCTCCTCTGAGGGTGAAATTTTTTTTTTTTTTTTTTTTTTTTTTTTGAGACAGAGTCTCACTCTGTTGCCTGGGCTAGAGTGCCGTGGTGTCAGTCCAGCTCACAGCAACCTCAAACTCCTGGGCTCAAGCGATCCTCCTGCCTCAGCCTCCCGAGTAGCTGGGATTACAGGCATGTGCCACCGCACCTGACCTCAACATTTTATTATAAAATAGGTTTCGTATTAGACAATTTTGCCCAACTGTAGGCTAATGTAAATGTTCTGAGCATGCTGAAGACAGGCCAGGCTAAGCTATGATGTTTGGTAGCTTAGGTGTATTATATGCATTTTCGATTTACGATATTTTCAGTTAACAACGGGTATATTGGGACATAGCCCATCATAAATTGAGAAGCATCTGTAATTCTCGAAACCCCTCAACAGTCTCTCAACATCTTTCCCCCAGCCCATCTTTTTCCTGACATCTACCGCCCAGCTGTTGTTGGGGCCTCCTTCCCCGCCATCCTAGGACCCCTTGGCCTTCTCCTGGGCACGTCTTCCTCATTCTTGGACCGTTCTCCTGTTTGGGTAGAGGCTTCCTTAGAAAAGGAGCGTGACAGGCAAATTATCTGTGATCTCCCTCGTCCGAAAACATTTTTTTCTGCTACCACTCCTCTTGATTCACGGTTTGGGTTTAGATTTCCGCTCGTAAATAATTTTCACTCAGAATCGAGCAGGCCTCACTCCATCGTGTTCCGGCTTCCAGTGCTGCAGCTGAGAAGTCCGGTGCCATTCTGAGTCCTGATCCTTTGGCCTGAGCTTTTTCTTTCTGGCTCCTTTTCGGGTCTCTCTTTATCCCTGGTGTTGTGACATTCCGTGATAATGCACCCTGAGATGTAAATCTTATTTTCGCTCACTGAGGATTTTATAGATTCTTCCTCCCCAGCTCCTCAAAGTTTCTCAAGCCTGGGGTCTTGGCTCTCTGGCCATACTAAAGGGTCACGTGTGTGGGCAGAGCTCGGCTACTGGAGGCCTGCCCCGTGCAGGCGGTCGGTCTGAGCTGGCGCCTGCACCGGGAGCCCCCAAGGTCTGCATCTGCAGGTCCTTCCCTTAAGCCTGCTCAGTGTCACGGAGCAGAGCTCTTTAGTTCCCAGACCGAGGGTGAGGAATGTGCCCGGCTGCCAGGCTGTTAGAAGCAGCCTGAGGAAAAGGGGCTGAGAGTTTACCTTTTAGCACCCAGATCCCCATTTGCTCCCCGTGTTTCCATTTCTGTCTGTCATACTCACCCCCCACAGCGCTGGATGTGCTGACCCCAATCCCCAGGGAGCGACCCTCAAGCGCCCTGAAGTGGCGGGCAACTGTGGCCAGCCCACCGCCCACCTGGGACTCGCTGGGCTCTCAGGTAGGCTGCGGCAGTCCTCCCGTCCCCAGCTCTGCTGTCCCTGCTGCCAGCAGCCTGGCCGCCACTCGCCGGAACCCTCTGCAGGCCGCAGGCCTCGGCTCCCTGCACGCCCGCCTGTGACTCACCGCTCCGCCCTCTGCTTCCCGCTTTCCAAAAATGTAGCGGCATCCTCCGTCTGCTGCTGTTTCTTCCTTGGAGACCTTGTCGGGGTTTGCTTTTTTTTTTTTTTTTTTTTTACCTTTTTTATTCATTTTACTCTTGTATAGTTGTTTTTAGTAGGGTTTGGGAGGGAGCAGACAGAGAGTCACAAGAGACTCCGCCGTGTTTAACCAGCAGTTCTTTAGTGTCAGTTTTCGCTCCGAAGCGCTTTCAGGTGACAATTTCCTGGCCCCATTCTGAAATAAATCTTGCTTTCAGTCAACACAGTTACTTTGTATTTTATTTGGGGTAGACGTTCCTTTGTGGGAAATGCAATGTGCAAACGCACACATTGTTTAATGGTTTTAGTGAAACACTCTTGACCCTTTGAACAACCGCAGCAAGACCCGAAGTGTCTCTGGGCTTTCGTCTGGGCACAGGGGATGGAGAAGCGCGAGGCCCCTGGCGACACGGCCCTGCCCCCGTGCTTCCATGGCTGCTGTCTCCTGCGCGAGCACGAAAGCAAGGAGAACGAGGAAACGTCGCGTCTTTTGCATCCACCAGGAGCCCACCTCTCCCACTACCCAGGGCTCCCACGTTACCGCTGTCGTGCAGCGGCTGCTGGCAGGTCTCCTCTCGTCACAGGCCATGAACCCCTGCGTGTAAAGCCGCACACGTGGCTCTTGAAGTACGAGGGGCACTTCAGCACTGACTCCTCAGTCCTCTCATGGAAGGGCTCGAAGCCTTAGGGAAGGGTCACTGTCATTTCGATGAGCTCTGCTGTGCCCGGCTGACACTGCAAGTCCAGACAGGCTAAAGAGGGACGGCAGGGCCAGGAGCCAGTTACGGGGAAAGGTTAGCGAGACAGTGAGTGGACCAGGGGGATGGGGCCTTGAATGCCACACCAAGGGCTTTGGCCTTTCCTGCAGACAGGGGGGAGACACCCAGGGATTCTGAGCAGGAGAATGACATGAGGCAAACTGTGTTTTAAGAAAATTAAGCTGAGAGCTGTGGGTCAGAGGGTTCAGAGAAAGAGAGGCTGGAGTCCAGTGGGCCAGTAAGATGAAGGTTCTTAGCCCTGGCTAGGCAGATCAGCGGGGGGGCTTTGTAAACACCCAGACCCTCGCCTCTGCCCTTTGAGATTTTGTTTCAGGTGGTTTAGAGAGAGAAGTAGGAATCTGTGTTCTCAAAACATTCTGCAGGTGCAGAGGCCTGAGCAGGGAGGCCACTGGGACAGGCCACTAGAGGGGACCAGACCCCAGATATGGGGCTGTGACTCTGGGAAGGTGGAAGGGAAGTTGCCCTGAGGAGAGTCCCACCTGACCTCTGCTTGCTTGCGGGGGGGCGTGAGCGTGAGGAAGACCATTGAGTTGGGCCAGGAGAGCTGTCCAGAGACTGGTGCCCTCCCTGCAGGAGAACCTGGAAGAAAATCAGATTTGGAAGAAGATAGTGACATGAGGCATTCGGGGTACCAAAGGAGCCTGGGACCTGGGGGACGACGAATCTGCGAGCATCTGGCTCCTCCTTCTAGTCATGGCATGCAGGGAGCTGTTACTGCCCAGCCAGGGTCACGCCTGCTGTCCACGAGGAAGTCAATACACGGAGACAGCAGGTGTCACAGCAGAGAAAGGGTTTAATTCCGCTAAACAGGGAGATAGAAGGAATTTCCCAGATCTGCCTTCCTGAGAATTTGGGAGATGGGATTTTTAAGGATAGTTTGGTGGGCCAAGGATTAGGCAATTAGGTTTACTAATTGGCTAGGTTCGGGACAAAATTATAGGGGCATAGAAATTTTCTTGTGTTGTTTCAGCTCCTGGGGTCACAATTCCAGTTGAATCAGTTTCTTGGTGTGGGTCACTGGTCTGGGCGGGTCAGCCAATGCACTGGAATGTGGGACCGGGAAGATATCTCAGAAACTACCCCTAGGTTTCGAAAGGGTGATGTTATCTGTGGAGGGAGTTAAGAATCTTTATGACCACCAGCTATGGGACTCCATAGTCGCAATTATGGACAGTGACTAATTATTATCATTATTTTTAGCAAGGCCTGTTCCTTTACAGAGTTTTGAGACCCTTACCCCAGTTCTTGCCTTGCACCCCTTTATTGATTTGTGTAAAGGGTGGCTGCATAGCTTGTAAAAGGAGACCACAGCTCGGACGGCTCAGGTCACACACAGTCCTCTTCCGCAGGAGGTAGGGAAGGCGGCGGTTCAGGGGTTGGGCTGTGCAGCCCAGCAGTCCTGGACTGAAGTCTTGTCTGTGTGACTCTGGATGAGTCACCTGTCCTCTGTGAGCAGTGGCCTCCTCACCTACAGAAAGCAAACGACACCAGCAGCTGCGGTGATGGCTTGATGAGAGGCTGCCTGCGAAGGCCGGGCACGGTGCCTGACACACAGGGAGACTCTTCCTGGGAGCTAGGAGAGCAACGCAAAAAAAATGCAATCTCACTTCTGAAGCCAGAGAGCCATAAAGTATTTCATTCAGAGTGTTAGGAGACAAGTCCACGGGAAGGCATGAAACCTTCCATTTGCTGCTACCCATTCCTTGTGGCGTTCTCTGGGTGTGTGTTTGGTGAATCCTTTGCCTTTGATTTCTAGGACTCGTAGAGAAATGACAGTCCCTTGCTGCTGCATTTAATTGGAGAGGAGCACAGAGACCTGAGACTATAATTATGACGTCTTAAATGTCAGGCTCTTCAAAAGTCTGCCATTGCCCTTGCTGTCACCCTGAATGGCTCTGGGAACCAAAACCCTGCAGCCCCCAGAGCATGCCCTGGGTCTCTCAGCCAGGCTTCACCTGGGAACTCTGAGTGACAGTGACGTGCAGGCAGCTGGAAGACGCACAGTAAACCGAGAAGCCTGTGATGAGCTCAGAAGAGGTGAGTTGATGATCTGCTATTTATAGCCCCACTAAGAGGCTCTGGCCGCCAGCTCCACGCGAGGCGGGGTGGAAATGATGCCTCCGCAGGGCTGAGAGCACAAAATGAAATTGGTGATTCATGGGCAACAGCCACTTGAAACACAAACGCTCTGTGTCCCCAGCCCCGCTGGCCTTTTACACCATTTGGAAGCACGTTGAGCAGAGCTGCCAGCTTGCTGCATCCTGGTCTGCGTGCGTGTGGGCAGGATGTGAAGACAGGCAGGTTCTGCCTGGACAAGGCGTCTGTAAAGGGCGGCAGCACTCCCGGGCTGCTCCAGGAGCCTCGGCCCGGCCTCCTGGAGGCCTGGGCTGGAACCCAGGGCAGGGCTGAGGAGCAGGCAAGCCCCGAGAGCCTGCAAGTCAGAGAGAGAGGCTGGTTCCGACTCCTGCCCTGCCTCCAGGGGTGACGCTAGCCACAGAGCAGCTTCCCGACAGCGCTTATTCTGCTGAACATGCAAAAATTCACAATGAGCAAATCCTTGAGGCTTTTAAAACATTTCCTCCAGTTTCACAGCCCAGTACCTGTCACCTGAAATAGGTGTTGTCTATTTTCCTTAGTGACGTCTCGGCTTCCAGGCCGAAGTCCGCCCAGAGGCCCCCAGTCAGCTCCCCCTCCGTGAGGGGCGCACTGGAGGTCTCGCAGTTTCCTGCAGCCAAGGCCGGATTTAAAGGGCCAAACCAGGATAACGAGGGCAGCCGAGCTCTGAAGCCAGATTATCTGGGCTTGAATTCTACCTCTACCCTTACCAGCCATGTGGCTCCAGTCAATTGCGCGCCGAGACTCCGGTTCCTGGCGTCCCGTGAGGTCAATGAGGATGATACAGAACCCAGCTCACCGGCTGTGGGGAGAGTGAGACGCGAGGTACGCGGGCCGCGTGCTGCAGTGATTCCTGCTCCTGGGTTTTGGTCCCTATGCTGGCACCTGTCCTTTGCACACAGCCCACGGCCTGAGGCTCCTCAGGGGGCTGGTGCTCTGGGGTCTCAATAGAGACCCTCTGCCCATCGCCAGCCCACCCTGCAACAGGCGGCTCAGTGCCTGTCCCTCAGGGTTGGGCCTTGCCTGGGACTGACCACCCTGACTCTCCTGCTTCTTGGGCTCCTGGGGTGACCTTGGGGGCACTCACTATCACCATGCCGTGAGGACTTTACCTGAGGGCCCCAGGTGCTACCTTGAGGCCTGTAGCCATCAGGAAGCCCACCAAGGGAGGCCCCGCCCACCGGCTGGACAGGGCGCAAACTGCTGACTCACACGCTCAGAGGCCTTGGCTATCTGCACGCTTTCTCATCTCCAGCTGTCAGCCAAAACATAATTGTAGTTGTCACTTTGGCAGCGAGATGCTGTGATGTGTCCTCTGGTCCTCCGCAGTGAGCTTTTGGGAGGTGGGAGGGCTCTGCGGCTGCTCCCGCTGAGAGGGCCATTCTGGAAAGTGATCTGTGCAGGGCTCGCCCAGGTGCAGTCAGGGCCGAGTTAGCAGCAGGGCGAGGCCCTGCGTTAGAAGGGGCATTGGCACTGGCTGCGTGTGCATCTATAGTAATGCAATTCCGATGACATCAGTTAATAAGAGAGAGGCTGCCATTGAAAGGAGGCATTTTTGGCAGCTGTGAGGACTTGGAAAACAGCCTTTAGGCTTATGCACAAGTTGGATTCCCGCACGCGTGGGGTGAATGAGCGGTAAGACAGTGGGGTACATGGTGTAGGGAGATGGGGCCAGAGATACAGGTGGGACCAGAATGAGAAGCAAGGGACTTGAAGGCCAGGCCATGTGGCTTGGACTTGACCCTGGACTGAGAGGGTGATGGGGTCAGATGACTTTGGGGGGGTCTGGGCCCAAACATCCCTGAGGAGTGGCCCTACGGGTAAGGCTGTCCCTCCCACAGCAGTTGGTAGGCAGTGGCTTTTTGCTTGGGAAGGTGGCCTTGCCCCTCTGGAGCACCAGCCCCAAGATTCAGGAGGGGACCGAGGCTCTGTGCTTAGTGGGTGAGTGTGGGCAGGGCCAGTCCTAGTCAGGCCCACTGAGAGTGTGTGGTGAGCGAGGAGAGGGGCTGGGCTCATGCCTTCCGCCTTCTTTGGTCCTCCTTGGCCAGGAGTTCATTAATGAAGCTTCTGTGTGCAGGTGTGCTAAACCTGGGGGACTGAACGCATTCAGGCCAAAGACGGGGGGAGGCTCCTGGGCTGAGAGGTGGTCCCACTGTCTGTGGGTGTGGCCTCTCTCGCCACCCACGCCCCACTGAGAAAACAACAGAGGCAAACATCCAAGCTTGCTGGATGGAAGAATTCCTAGACCGAGGGTTCTATCCACATGTACTTAAATACATACTGGTTTATAGGTTGGTTGCTGCAGACAGAGGTACGTGGAACGTTGGGAGCCGTTGCCAGTGGATGGATGATCCACCCATGAGCGTGGAAGCCAGAGCATGTCTGGACCATCATGTAAGTCAGGAGGAAGACACAATTCAGTTGAAAAACATTTGTGTACCCTCCTCAGAAATGCATTGTTGTGAAGAAATGGTTTGGCAGTGACTCTCCCCTTCAGCTGCAAGCCATCACGGGCAGAAGGCCTCTCAGCTTGCCAGGGTGGGAGGGGCAGGTGGAACCGATGTTCCCAGTCTGGCAGGATCTTCCATCGAGCATTCCCTGAGTTGGGCTGCCGGGGGCAGGTATTGAGGAAGTCCTGTTCCCTAAGCAGCTCCTGATACGAGATGGGTGTCGCCGTGGGTGCCTGGAACACTTTGCCTATGGGTGGGGCATGAACCTTACCCTCTTCCCTGAAGGCAAGCAGCGTGTCATGACCATCTCTGGCTGTGCATGGCTGGCTTGGAGCAATATGCCAAGATTTTGCCTATTTGGTTTGCTTTTACCTTTAAAATTTACAAGATTTAATGTATTGGGGTTTTTTAAATTATAAAATATAACATATAGTCAGAAAAGTCCAAACAACCATACCTGAGCTACTGCACCCGGCCCCTGCAACTTCTACTAAAATTCTTTTAACATAGTTAACAAATTAAAATAGTACAAAAAGATA
>RJWJ010031839.1:0-18891 GCA_004363605.1 Indri indri
AATTGCTAAAACAGCAAGAATTTCAGAGAGAAATTACTGTGAAAAATAGATATAAATAGTGAAAAAAACATTGAAATAATCTGATGTTAAAAAGACAGAAGAATGAGGATAATACAAAGAACTGTATCCAGTAGTAGGCAGAGCTAACAAGAGATAAAATTAAATATGGCCGGGCACGGTGGCTCAAGCCTGTAATCCTAGCACTCTGGGAGACTGACGCAGAGGAGCGCTTAAGTTCAGGAGTTCGAGAACAGCCTGAGCAAAAGCGAGATCCTGTCTCTACTAAAAATAGAAAACAATAAGCTAGGCTACTAAGAATAGAAAAAAATTAGCCAGGCATGGTGGTGCGCACCTGTAGACCCAGCTACTCTGAGAGGAGGCAGGAGGATCACTTGAGTCCAGGAGTTTAATGTTACTGTGAGCTAGGCTGACACCACAGCACTCTAGCCCAGGAAAGAGAGTGAGACTCTGTCTCAAAATAAATAAATAAAAATAAATAAATAAATAAATAAATAAATAAATTTTTTTTCCTTCTTTTTAATTTAGAGTAAAATATGACATACGTGATACTTGAATGTATCTTTAACTCTTGAAAATGTGTGGATTTACTATTATATATGAAACCTGGAAGATATATTTTAATCAAAAGTGAATTTCAGAATTTTTATATTGATACACTAATGTCCGAGACATTATTGTTTTAAGATTTAATTATTTCATAGCATATTTACTATGTAAATAATTTCAACAAATTATTGAAATTATACCTATATATACTTTTCTTACACAGATTATTTCACTTTATTTTCATTTAAAAACATTTAATCATTGAATTATTTTGGCAGTTTGATTTTTAGAAGACTGTTTTCAAATAAAAGTTAATAATCAGAAAATACAGTTTGAGGATGCTAAAATTAATCACATCATGAAGAATTTACTATGTGTATCAACATCTGTTTCTTCATCTAAATCTTTGAAAGCATTTGTGAAATACTAAATTAACTAGATCTTATTTGCAAGACACACTTTTTTCATTTAAGATACTATATTTATATGAACCAACAAATCTTAGAAAAACTTTCTAATCTGTTCTCTAGTAACTATGAAATGGACTCACTGACTCCTGTGTATTTATTTTAGGGTGTCAGTCTTACAGGATTAATGGGAATTACGTTGAAGCACTGGTTATTTTGTGTGGTTATTTGCATATTTTTCATTGCCTAAATTTATTTAGATTGAGGCAATGAGGATCAAATTATTTCAGATCCCAACTATGCACGAGAGTGTTCAGTGCTTGGAATAATTAAAAAGAACTATTCTCTTCCTCTGTACTGTCATCCCACACGTTGACAACCCTTTGAAATGAAAGAATAAAACTCCTCACACATAATTAGCCAGTACAAACTGATGAAAGAATTAAACGAAATGTGTCCTGCTTAAACACATGATCTTCAATCAATAATTTACTGCATCATCAGTGATTTGTAAATGTACTGAATTAGTCAAATCATCCCATCCTCCACACAGTCCTTAATGGGCAAGATTGGTCTCAAACTCATATGAACCTTTTTTTAATATGGTTACTTTAGCTTGATTTGTTCAGTCACAATAAAAATACGCAAAGAAGGAAAGGGTTTTTAAGGCCTTGATAGAACTTCCCTGAAAATATTAGTTAAAACATTTAAACAAAATTTTATGTGTAGTGAATTTTTAAAATAAAGTGTTAATATATTATCTTTATTAAATTGTTGACTGGAATTAATATGTAGGGGATAATTTTTAATAATGGAGTTGTTATGGATAGTGGTCAGTTAGAGATAATGTCTGCAAAAATTCAAAATCCAACCCAGGAAAAACCCGTCTTTAAGGAACCAGCCAAAGTTATAAAGTGTCGGGTACACAGCTCTTTTGATATTGTCACCCAAAAGATCAAGATTCCTTTGCCTGGCAAGTAAGAAAGCATTCTCCATGAGAACATGGGTCTTAATCAGTAGGAGTTTTATCACTTGTAGTAAGTAAGGAGAGCACCTGGAATATTCTCCAAAGCAGTGTCTCCCCTAGGGAAAATGGAATGTGGTTTTATGGGGCAACAAACAAAGAAAAAGAGATGTCATCACATGTAGGGGAGGGGTTCCAGTTGTGCAGACATGGTGGGTTCATCATGTTAGCGTGCATGTTGCATGTTATGGTAATAAAGCCATAGCTCCTTCTGGGGTGCAGACTTTAGCATGGTAATGAAATAAGTTCACTTGAGTTCATCTGTAAACTGCCAGGGTCTGTCAGGGGCTGGTTTAGCTGGGTAGCTGCAAGCCTAACAAGCTGAAAAACAAAAAAGCTGTAAAAGGAGCTGATTGCTTAAGCTGGTTGAATTCCTATAGTCCCTGGAGACCCTTCCTACTTACAATGTGACTTTATGTAGAAGAGCCTAACTAGCCATACTGATATGTAATGTATAATATATGTCTCTATTCTCTTTGTCTCTCTCTCTCTTTCACATTATATATACAGACACATACACACACACACACACACACACACACACAAAATATATATGCACATGTCCCTACATAACATACGAAGTCTGTCCAGAAAGTATCCATGTAAACCATTCTCGTTTTATTAATAATGGCTGGATAATTTCCAGATAGACCTTGTTTATTCCTATGCATTTATTTTAGAAATATGTGTGTATATTTGTTTATTCATATCGTAATTATATATTTTTTCCAAAAGGTAAAGCTTTAATCAATACTATATTTGTTCTAAGAAATGACATGCAATAAGTCATCCCGAAACTAGCTGCTTAAAAGTAAGCATAATTTATTGTCATGGATCTCTGGATACACTGGCTATTGACTGAACTAGATTGGGCTTAGCTGGGACATCTCCTGAACTTTAGCTAGGCTTGTTTACTCTATTGGCATTGGGTGCTATTCTGTTCCACATGTATTTTATGCTCCTTCTGAGTCTAGTGAACTTGCCCTGACATGTTTTTCTCATACAAACATCAGATGCGTAAACATGAAGGAGTAAATGGTAAGGCGAAGGCTGAGAAATGTCCTCCGTTATTTCTGCCTTATTCTAATGACGAAGGTAGATCACGTTGTTGACCCAAAGTCAAGCAGAAAGAAAAGTGACTTCAACATTTAGTGCGTGGTACCACAAAATCAAAAGGTATAGGTAATAAATTCATGTAAGTGAGAATAGAGGTACATAACGCAGTTTGATTGACTTAAAATAACTGATTTCTGGTACTCTGATAAATAGCTATAATAATCCAAGTAGCTTTTATCCTCTTAGCTTCCTCAGTTTTCTGAGAGTTTACCTTATAAATCTATGTTAATGTGTTGTAATTTCCTCAAAATTTACAAGCAGGGAAGTCCATATCTATAACTGAGTTTAAAAATTAATTCTGATTAATTAGTGAAAGGAAGCGACCCTGACATTTTACTGTTCACAATAATAACAGTTAATAGTGAACACTCTGTATGACAAGAAAGCCTACAAGTGCATCATATTATTTAATTCATGAAATGCAGATATTACTACTCCACTACCTCAATTCTCTTGCTGGAATATAAGGTTCAGAAAAGAGGTTAAAAAAAATTGACTAGGTTACAATGGTTAAGAATCATCAAACTTATTTCAAACCCCAGGACTATTTGACATTAAAGTCTGTGCTTTAATCACCAGGAAACATCTGCTCCCATAAACAATGGAACAGATAGCACATGCACACCTACAGTAATGTTTAATGTATGACACATAAGTTTGGTATCAATCTATTTTGGGTACCAATGGAAAATTCTTTAAGCCCTCTGGATTTCTTCATGTGCTAATGAGAATAATAATAGTATCTCTAATTTATAAATTCTTTAAGATCACCCAAGATGATTTTAAAATATTTAGCAGAGTTTATGACACTTAGATAAAATAAGCAAATTATTGTTATGATTACTCAGGAAGCATATATCAAAACTATTTAAGCAATTTATTGATGAAAAAAGATAAAATTTAAGACTTTACTATTGTACAATGGGTATTGACCCTTTTCTCAACTGTTTTATTATTTTTAATTTTCCAAAACTGTAACTCCTACTTTATGAAACTTCTCTTTACCCCTTTAGATATGTTCTCCAAGTGACGTGCTCCTTGTCAGAGTTCAGGGTGAGACTGTCTAAATCATTCTGAGCCTATCTGAGGTTTTTTCACACAGATCCTATTAGAAGAAAACACGTATATCTGGCACTGAGGTTAAGAGGAAAAAGTGATCTCAGAGCTGTGGAAAAAATGTAATGAGAGAGTAAGCCAGCCTGTATAGCCTTTACAGACCAGAGACAGAAAGAAGAGGAAACGAAGAGCAAAGATAGTGCCGGATACCAGGATCCAGTCCTTCATGGGACCCAGCTGTGCCTTTGTACTTTCTGGATTTAAAAAATAAATGAGACAATACATTTATCTTTACCTATGATAGAGTTGTCTCAATTCTTTGAAGACAAGCAGCTCTAACTGAAATATAAATTATTGCCTGAATCTAAGGTCCTACTTAATAAATTCATGCATTAAACATGTGGGGACAAAATGGGAATCCGGCAAAGGAGATGAGGAATATCAATCAGCAGATTAGGAGAAAAAGCAAAGAAGTGATGAATTCTAGAAGCCAAGTAAACAAGAAGAAAGAAATCATAAACACAAGAGCGTGAATATCAGGAGGCAGAGATCATGAGGTCACCTTATTTTACATCTGCAGCAATGAGAGAGAGTAGTTTTAGCAGAGCAGCAGGTGAGAAGGCCCGATCTGAACAACTTTTAAGAAGGTGGTAGAGAAGCTGAAACAATGGAAATTATCATTAATTTCAAGCAGTTGTACTGCAAATGTGAGCAACAAAAGTATTGTATTTGATATAGGAAGTGAAATAAGAATATTACCCTTTTTTGATGAAAGATTGTGTGATAATAGAAATATTGCAATAGAGAGGGAACATTTGATCATGCAATCGGTAGAGAAAGGAATTGCTGAAATGATACCCTTGAATAAGTGAGAGGAAGAGAGTAGAGAGATTGCTTTTTGGTAAAAGCAAAGATATTTCATCTATTGTGTTAGGCAATGCTGCAGAGGGATTTTTTCATCTTTGTTTACTAATATATCCAAAACACTTAAAACAGTGCCTGGCACATGGTGGTTACTTAGTGAATATCTGTTGGGTTAATTAATGGCCATGGAATTAAAGCTGAGGAATAAGAAATACGAAACAAGTAGAAAAGGGACAATGTAAAGATGTTAAGATGATAGGAATGAAGGTTTCAAAGGATTTGACATTTTGTTTGGCTTAGGGTGATAGAATGAATTAGAAAGATAATGTTCAAAGTATAAGATCCTAGAAACTGAAATCATAAAGGTGTTGCATTCATTAGTACCACAAGATCTAGACTCTATATAAAAACATGAAAGATTATGGCTGAGATGAAGACAAGAACCTCAGAGAAATTGAATTCTCTATGAATTAAAGTGCCAGGGGTTGGAAGGATGTCAATTACAGGGAATTAAGATAAGAATACTATCGGGACCTCACTAAAATCACTAAAATCATTGAGCTATGGGGGAAAAAGAACCAGTGGGTTGCAGAGGCCAGCAACAATGAGGGTTAATGGGTGAAGGAATCTGAGAATATGCATGAGATTCAAAGCTAAGGATTTTAGGAAGGAGAGAGAAAGAATGTCTTGAAATTGGAAATAAAAGCTAAAGAAAATGTCCAGACTCAGTTGTGTGAATGCTGTGACAATAAAAAACAAATATCAGTTGGGAGGCCGTAGTGGAAGCCATGTCCTCAGGGGAGCCATGTCCTCATGGGTCATGTTTTCATGAGAAACGTAGTTTGAATGGAATGGTAGAGGAGTTTATCTCAGAATGTAAAATAATTCCACTGGCACAGTGTGAGGGCGTCAGGAACTGGGATGGTAGGATTAGAGGAAGAAAAATGGATTACAGAGCTTTAGAAGAGATTTTGGAAGAAGATGAGTGACTGAGTCTGGGGGGTTTGTGGATACCACAAACAAGGATGAAGTATATAATCCTAACACCAGTGGATTTAGGGCACATTGTGTTGAAGAGGGCCTGGGCCTTGGAGGGATGGATGGTCTATGGTTCCATCTTAAGAACACACAAAAATGAAAGTTATATGCTACAGCTGGCCTGGCCTTATTCCTGCTATCCTCTTTCACTCCATAACTCTGCTAGTAAGGGGCTGGATTACATTCTTCACACTGATGAGAGTAAACTGAATTGAGCTTGAAATACAAGGATGACTACTCTTTATTCCGACATACAAGCCTTTTCCCACTTTTATTTTTTTCCTCTGCCTGAAAAATTAATTTGACAAAAAACAGAGCTTGCTGTTTTATTTGTTTTTGTTTATTCATATGATAAGAAAAGATCTATTCCAAAGCCTGATTTAGAAATATATGTAAGTGAATGAGGTTGGTGGTAGTATGATGTGTTCCCTTATTACTTGTAACCACAGGGATTAGAAAACCTGGCTGAAAATATTTTATCTGTCTCTTCCAACCATTTGGCTTCACAAGCTGTCATATTGGTTATGTCTTCGCTACCTATAATTAAACACAGAGGAGTAATAAATAGCCCCCATCCCTAAGCAACAGAATTGTTCATCCTTTGGGTAAGACTTTCTTTTTGTGTATGAGGATGGTTGGGCATGACGGAAAATTGATATAAAAATAAGGTATGTGACTACTAGGTACTGATATATCATCACAATGATAGTCATTTCCCTTTTTGTAACAAACATGGAGACTAACACAGAAAAGGATAGAAAAAAATAAATATTTGCTGAATTTCAGATATGGGGTGTGTGTGTGCATGTGTGTGTGTGCACACACATGTATATTTTGTGTTATATCTTGATTATTGAATCGTTACAGAGGTTAGTTTGTGTAAAAATAGGATATAGAACACAATAGAACACATAAAAAATGCCTTTTTTAAATGGCACAGAAGCCAGAAACAGATTTTACTAGCTTTTCATAGGAACAGACATGCAGCTAATCATGTTGAGCATAGAAACCTGACCAAGAGGAAACAACTTAACTGCTTTGCACTGTCGTTTATATATCAATAACTAAGAATATAGTAAATATTTAAATTGTGAGATTCTTACTTGGTATGAAACATACCTAAATTTCTGCTGCATTATATAAACATATACTCATGAAAGCATATTCATGAATGCAAAACACATAAAATCATGTAACTATAGAATAACTAAAAAGTATTCAAAAAATCACTAGATCTACTTATTTCTTAATCAAATGCTTATAGTTGCAATATACAAAGGAAGAAAAAAATAGACGTGGACCACTTAAATCTCTGCCACTGAATATTTCATCTATGTATAATAAGTGCTATGTTTTTCTCACCTTAAATACATATCTTATTATGTGCCTACTTCTCTTTTTAGAGAAATTTTAATTTATTTTATTTATTTGTTAACAAATAAACTTTATTTTTAAAAACAAGTTTTATTTTTATATAGATTCTTAATTGAATTGAATTGAATTGAATTTTTATTTTAATAGATTTAGAGGTACAATTTGTTTTTGGTTATATGGTTGAATTGGGTGGTGGTAAAGTCTACATTTTAGTGTAACCATCACACAAATAGTATACATTCTACCTAATGGGTAATTTTTCATCTTCTGAGTCTCCAATGTCCGTTATCCACTCTGTATGCTGCTACGTACACGCAGCTTACCTCCCACATATAAGTGAGAACATGCAGTATTTGGTTTTCCATTTCTGAGTTACTTCAAGTGACTTAGGATAACAGCCTCCAGTTCCATCCAAGTTGCTGCAAGACATTATTTTGCTCTTTTCTATGGCTGAGTGATAGTCCATAGGCTATGGAATAGTATATGGATATATCCTGTGGAATATATACTGCACTTTCTTTATCCAGTCATTGGTTAATGGACACTTAGGCTGATTCCATGTCTTTGCAGTTGTGAATTGTGCTGCAATAAACATATGAGTGCAAGTATATTTTTGATATAATAACTTGTGTCCTTTGGGTGAATACCTGGTAGTGGGATTGCAGGATTAAATAGTACATCTACTTTCGGTTCTTCGAGAAATCTTCATACTGTTTTCTATAGAGGGTATACTAATTTACATTGCCACCAAATTGACATAGGGGAGCATATACAGAACATGGAAAATATATTGTTAAACTAAAATGTAAAAAATATAAAAAATGTAAAAAATACCCAATCAACGTTATTGCGAATTTTCTAATTGTAATAGTTTCCAGGAGTTCTTATCAACATTAGGTGACTTCACATGTCATGAGTTATTGACACTCTCGATGTATTTCTATTTGAAATTTGAAGTAAAATTTCCCACTCATTTTGCTTATTAAAATGTAAATAAAGAACAAATATCCATTGTTAAGAAATACACTAGCTAGAAATTGTTCTTATTCTTGATTTTCCTAATAGGACATTTGCTTAAATTTTATCATAATTATAATAAATTTAAGATAATAATCTAGAGGTTTTTTTCCTGATGGAATATATGTATTCTGAAAAAGAAATCTGGATTATGCTATCTAGTGCATATGTTAAATTATTTAAGTAAAAACACATAAATGTGTTCAAAGCAATCTATTTGGCAGTTTTATTTATTAACTAATGTGGTGGCCACAAAAACCATCCCCCAAAGTTGCCTATGCCCTAGTTCCCAGAAAATATGAATATATTGTATTATACAGGAAAAAAAAGGGACATTGAAGATGGAAATAAGGTTACAGATCTTAAAATAAGGAGATTATTCTGGATTATTTGGTGGGCCAATCTAATCACATGGGCTCTAAAAATTGAAAGAGAAAAAGAGCAGAATAAGAAAGAGAAAAATTACGGAAGAAGAATCTAGAGAATGGTAAAAAGGGGTGGTAAGGAGTAATAACAGGTAATAAAGACTTGAACCAGTATTGATGGGTTTGAACATGGGTGTCGGCTTTTAGGTAACAAGGTAAAACTTTAGTCCTACAACCACTGCAAGTAAATTCTTCTAATAACCTGAAGGACTAAGGAAACAGTGTTTTTCCTGGAGCTTCCATAAAGGAACACAGCTGTGCTGACACCTTAATTTTAGCCGGTTACACTCATTTTGGATTTCTAACATACAGAACAGAAAAACAGTAAATTTGGGTTTTTTGAACCCACTAATGTTGTTGTAATTTTTACAGTGGCATTAGAAGAATACAACTCATTTAGCCAATATTAATAAGTTTTGCCTTGCAAAGTTAAAAGGCATAATGTAAAGTTTTTTCTTTTTTTGCAAATGAGGAAGTCAAGTTTACATAATCTTTCTGGACCTCAATTTCCATGTTTGCTGCCGTGAGTATAAAAATAAATATGCCTAATGAGCCCAGTGAAACGCAAAGTCTACAGTAGACTTTGAAAAAATTATACTTATTGTTAACATTAAATGCTTATTAATAGTTTCCCAAATGCCTGACGTTATACTAGGTGCTCTCAGTATAAGGAAGATGACCCTACTTCAAGGACCCAGTCAGCTAATATATTTTTAGTAAAGTCTAAAACTTAATTTTTCAACTACTAAATGTATGAAACAACAAATAACAATTGGTGTTCCTAGATCCCAATCCAGAATTATCTCTGCTATGTTGATAATGAAATCAGATACTAAGCCATGAGAAGTTGTTTCAGTAGTAATGCAGTTTTGGTAAAGTTATAGCTGAAAGCATAAATGCTATACATCATTATTTTATTCTTGCTGTAAACTGATAATTTTTCAGCCATATTCATAGTTAAGATTGATCTGCAGAGTTCATCGTTGCTTATTATCTTTCAAATTTATGATAGTCTAATACAGTGAATTGTCTTGCTTTCTTTTTAATCTTCCTGTCCCCTGTGGATAGAGTTTGCCATTTAAGATTTTCAATAATTTGGAAGAACTCTCCAAAATTATTCAGTGTCTGAAATATTTTTCAGAATATTTTTATAATTTATTTAATTTCTTTAAAACACAATATTTTTTTCTGGAATATTAAACATTTTATTTATTCTCTCAAAATTAATTGAGTCACTTGACGTAATTGCAGGAAGACAGATTTTACCTCACTTACAAGCTAATTAGTCAGCTTGTTACAGTTTTGTGGATGCTGACAGAAAACCTGACATTCCCGGGTCAGAGATAAAACATTTTATTAATCAAAAAGCAAAGCCAATACTAGGAATGTCATCAAACTTGTTCAGGTTTCCTTTGCCCCGAAGTTCCACATGGAGACACAGAGGGTAACGTGAAACCTGCGTGAGCTGGTTTCTGAATCCACACAGAGGGATTCAGAGCTTAAAGAATCCACTATTTCGATGGCAAACAGAGAGACACCATCTAGGGTTCCTAGCCTTATAATGAGTAAATAAAAATTCTCACTTCCTGACAGGCTCGGAAAGCTTAAGTTTACCATAGGTAAAATCTAAATTCTACCCTTGTTTGGCTTTCTAGCCTAAAGATGTTTTTAAATATGAGATCTCTATGTTTTAAAAAAGTTATGTTTCATAAAAAAAAAGTACACAAACCTTTTTCTTTAAAAAAAAAGTTACAGCTCTATGCATTGTTTTGAGTTCTTGGTATCTACCTATACACATTATATCCTAAATTCTTCTAGATTCCTCCAATTCAACTTTCTTCCATGTAATTTCTAAATATAGAAACTGTTCTATTCCTAAAGCCCTATGAGGTAAAACTAAATCAATTTTAAGAAACAAATCTTGTGTCTAATGTATGAACAACATGAAAAGATCACCAACTGCCCAGTCATAACCAGAGACATTCAAACTACAAACAAGGACAAAAGTTGCTATTTTCATTCTATGGACAATTTTTCCCAAAATATAGAAACAAGATTTCATATGGTAATGAAACTGTTATCCCTCCTAATGCCTGTCTTTTACCTTGACAATATATTGATCATTTAAACTATTTAGTTGGTGCCCTTTAATCCTAAATTCATGACTCAAAACTATTATACAAACTGAAATTGTTATATTACTGTTAATTTTACTTGGTATTTCCTCTTTTAAACTTTGTGTCTGTTACTTGTTAAATTTTTACAAAAGTACAACTCCTAATAACATAATTCTGACCTAAAACTTTGGGATGATAACAAACACATATGAAACAGACAAAATTAAACTTCATAATGCACCCCAGGTGGACTTAGCCTGATAGCCACTCCCTTTAAACCTTCCTGTTGCTCAAATGTGGCTATAAAAGGTTTTAACACTAACACCTAGCTGTCATTCACTCCCTCTAGTGTGAAACCAATCAACCTAAAACAGGTCCATTCCAGCACTGAGGGACATCAAAACCTAACTACAGTATTATTGATCAGTAATACTTTCCAAACATATCTTAACCAAATCGGGGGAATTGAACATCGTCAGAATCAAAATGGAATCACTTGTATGTGTGTGTGTGTGTGTGTTTTTAAAGGCCCTGACAGAGTCAGGAATGGCCATAAAAGGAAGATTCTGATGTATAAATTCCCAATAACAAAAATTATCACAAAAGACTTTGCAAAAATCACAACGTTGCATAAACGTTATTGTAACCTTACATAAAAAATACTTCAGAGAGGACATTTGCCCAGCAACTGCCTGTCCAACCCCAGACTGACACTACCCTTATTTTTTATTCTTATAGCTAAGAATAATTATCTCATATCAATGATGTAGTTCTTCTCATTTTTCTTTTAAAATATTCATCTTCCTTTACCTTCCTGAATATACACATAGATTACTATGACAGGTGTATTCCTACAGTCTTCCCAAATAAATATCATTTTCTGTTAGAGAACATCTTTCTGTTTCTTAAACTTTGTGTCTGTTACTTGTTAAATTTTTACAAAAGTACAACTCCTAATAACATAATTCTGACCTAAAACTTTGGGATGATAACAAACACATATGAAACAGACAAAATTTGTCTGTTTGACACTATATTTTGACATTCTAGAATGAAAGTCTAGGAAAATGTCATATATGGAGTTATTTTTCAGTTATTTAGAGGAAATAGTCCGTATTAATCAGTACTACAGTCCTGAAATCTGCTGACTCTCTCAAATAAATTAGCTTAACAAATAATCTAGTATTAATGCGCCACCTATGTAAGATCAAGGTATGGCTAAATAATTTAAAAAACAATTAAGAAATGTATTAGCATGTTAAACATTTTGGCTTAAATCATATAATCTGTCAGTGGCAGAAATGAAGTCTCCATATCAGGGATTTTTATCGCTATATGTTGATTTTAAATGATCTGTAATATATCAGTCTAAGAATTTTCATATAGATAATCTTGTTTGTCACAACAATCCTATAAGAAAGGTTTTCTTATTATTATCATTTTATAGATGAGAAAGCTGAAGCTTGTGCAGCTTCAATGTTTTTCAAAGATTTCTCTGCTGGTTCCTGAATAAGGACAGACTTGAAACCAAGCAATCTCATAACATTTTGCTATTATTTGGGGCCAATCCATTTCATCCATCAGCTCTGCTAAATTCTTTATTTCTTCTTTGAGTCTACCAATTTGGTAAAGGTAATTGTGTATTGTTTTAATATTTCTGGTAAAGTTTCTGCATATAACTTTCTTAATAATTTCAAGACAGCTCCAATTCACAGCAAATAAAACAGTGTGTAGGAAGTGGCGCTGCAGAGCTTTACTGCCTGAAATTCATTCTTTTTTTTTTTTTTTTTTTTTTTTTTTTTTTTTTTTTGAGACAGAGTCTCACTGTGTCGCCTGGGCCAGAGTGCTGTGGCATCACCCTAGCTCACAGCAACCTCAAACTCCTGGGCTCAAGTATTCCTCCTGCCTCAGCCTCCTGAGTAGCTGGCACTGCAGGCACCCAGAACCACATCCCACTATTTTTTTTTTTCTATTTTTAGTAGAGATGGAGTCTCTCTCTCTTTTGCTTAGGCTGGTCTTGAACTCCTGACCTCAAGCGGGCCTTCTGCCTTGGCCTCCCAGAGTGCTAGGATTACAGGTTGAGCCACCACGCCCAGCAGTGAAATTCTTCCTGTGATGGACTTAATATCACTTAAAGTCATTTTGAAAATCAATTGAAAGCAATTCTAGAAATGTCACCAGAAACAGTATTGCCTGCTTGTTTGTTTTTAATCAACACCCTTATCTTGCTCCTGGTAATGTAACTAAGATAGTAGGATGATATTTTCAGGAGTGTCAATTTGACTCTGTATGAACAACTTCTTTACACATAGAGAGGTAGCAATTCAGGTAGTGAGCTAATGGCTTGAATTTCTTTATAACTTTTTGCACAGACAGCCACCAATTACTAACTTGCCCTGAGATGTATCTTATTTTTATAGTCAGAAAATGTACTGGAAAGCATTAGCTAACAGTTATGAAAAAGTGTGTAATAGAAAATAAACTGATGGAAATTAAGCAGTTTTCCATATTTAAGTGGGAAACAGCAAGGGGGAAAGTTGGTATTACTATCATATTAAATCAAGCTGTTCCAGAAACACATATTTGCAAACAGGACCCTTAAAGGAGATTATGTAATACTTGAAAATGAAAATACACACTAAGTTACTGGTTTATGTATTTGCTATACTATACTTATTATATTAGAGAGTACTCCTTCTATTTATAAAAAGATAGTTACTATAAAACAGCCTCAGGCAGTTCCTTTAGGAAATATTCCAGAGGAAGGTATTGTTATCATAGCAGATGGCAGCTTCATGCATGTTGTTATCCCTGAAGACTTTCCAGTGACACAAGACGTAGAGGTGGAAGACAGTGATACTGATGATTCTGACCCTGTGTAGGCCTAGGTTAATGTATGAGTTTGTGTCTTACATTTTAACAAAAAAAGTTTAAAAAGTGAAAAAACATTAAATATAGAAAAAATCTTATATTAATACAATAAGGACATAATGAACAAAAATATTTTTGTACTGCTCTACAATGTGTTTGTGTGTGTTTGACTTCCAAGAGTCAAAAATTAAAAAAATTAAAAAGTTTGCAAAGTAAAAATGTTACAGTAAAGTGAGGTTATTTTATTATTGAGGATTTTTTTATGAATTTAGTGTAGCCTACAGTAGTGTACAGTAATATAAAGTCTACAGGAGGATACAGTAACGTCCTAGGTTTTCACATTCACCACTCCTAGGTTTTCTGATTCACCCAGAGCAACTTTCAGACATGCAAGCTCCATTTATGGTAAGTGCCCCATACAAGTGTACCATTTTTTATGTTTTATACAGTATTTTTATTGTACGTTTTCTATGTTTAGATGTGTTTAGATGCACAAATACTCGCCATTATGTTGCAGTTGCTTGCAGTGTTCAGTACAATGACATGCTGTAGAGATTTGCAGCCCGAGAGCAGTAGGCTATATCACATAGCCTAGATGGATAGTAGACTATACCATCTAGGTTTGTGTGAGTACACTCTGTGATGTTCATCAAATGACAAAGTTGCCTAATAATGCATTTCTCAGAATGTATCTTCATCGTTAAGCAACATATATAACATTGTTAAGCAATAAGTATAATCATTAATACTTATTCTATTAATGATTATATTTACATGAATGGGTTAATGAAAAACTGTTGGAAGTAATGCCCAAGCTTATATTTAGGTCCATGGGCATCACCTAGAAAAAAATTGAAATTTAACAGCATTTAAACATAAGACATTCTTATGTTTCTTCTGGCTATAAAAATAAATGCCATTAATTTCTATGCTAGCAAGACTAGTGATGTACATAGAAGAAGTAAAAATATAAATATTTATGAAAAGTCTTTGTTTATATAAATTCTGGATAACTTGCTGAGAGGCCAATTTTTGAAAAATAATATTAACTATCATCCGACTGAATAATATCAAGGGCTCTTGAACATACAAAACAGTCAGGCTCTTGAGCATACAAAAAAGTCAAGTTTTTGTGACATAGTGATGTATGTGTGATAAATAATTTTTGGAAACAGGAAATTAGTTCTCCAGTCATAGACTTGCTTGTTGATAGTTGATAACTTCTAAGACTCATATTACTTGCCTTAAATTGCTAAAATTGTTTTTGGATTTAAAATGCAATGATACATTAGAAACTATTTGAAAATTTTCTATTACACTAAAATATTGACGATTACCTTGTATAGGTATTCCATTATTTTAGTTGGTCCCATTTGTCCCACTGCCAACTCCAGAAAGATCAGATAATGCATAATATATATTCATCAAATCCAATTATTTTGGATTCATATCAAGCTATGGTATCAATGAATCACAAAGAGGGACCAAATCAGAGCTGCAACTAACCATGTGGTGTATGAAAAATACTATAATATTAAGCAGACGATTGTTTTAAATTCAGTAAAATCAACTAATTCAAATAAGAGAAGATGATGAAGGACAGTTTGAAGACTGTGGCATTGGGGTCAAAAAGAAATGCGTTCAATTGAATAATTTGATTCACATCCTAGTGAAATGACTGTTAGCCTTCCTATTTTCCTTCTTTCCTTCTTACTTTCCTTCCTTCTTTCCTTTTTCTTTTTCTTTTTTTTTTTTGTTAATTTTTTATTTTATGTTAGTGTATTATGGGGGTACAAATGTTTAGGTTAATAGATTGTCTTTGCCCCACCTGAGTCAGAACTTCAATCATGTCCAACCCCAGACGGTGGACACCATACCCATTAGGTCTGTATATACCCATCCCCTTCTCCCCCTCCCATCTGCCCAACACCCAATGAATGCTATTATTATGTGCACTTAAATGTTGTTCAGTTAATACCAATTTGATGGTGAATACATATGGTGCTTATTTTTCCATTTTTCTGATACTTCACTTAGTAGAATGGGTTCCAGCTCTATCCAGGATAATACAAGAGGTTCTAGATCACCACTGATTTGTATTTTGTGGCTGAGTAGAACTCCATGGTATGCATATACCACATTGCCTTAATCCACTCCTGTATTTATGGGCACTTGGGTTGTTTCCATATCTTCACAATTGTGAATTGTGCTGCTGTAAACATGCTAGCACAGATGTCTTTTTTATAGACTGTCTTTTGTTCTTTGGGGTAGGTACCCAGTAATGGGATTGCTGGATCAGGTGGTAGTTCTACTTATAGCTCTTTCAGGTGTCTCTGTATTACTTTCCACAGAGGTTGTGCTAGTTTGCAGTCCCACCAGCAGTATATGAGTGTTCCTACCTCTCCATAGCTGCACCGACATTTATTGTTTTGTGACTTTTTGATAAAGGCCATTCCCATTGGAGATAAGTTATACCTAATTGTGGTTTTGATTTGCATTTCCCTGATGATTAGAGATGTTGAGCATTTTTTCATGTTTTTTGGCCATTAGTCTATCTTTTGAAAAGTTTCTGTTCATGTCTTATGCCCACTTTTTGATAGGTAGTTTATTTTATTTTATTTTTTTCTTTGCAGATTTTTTCTGAGTTCTAAATAGATTCTAGTTATCAGCCCTTTATCGAATGTGTAACACGTGGATATTTTCTCCCATTCTGTAGGCCGTCTGTTTGCTCTCATGATAGTTTCCTTGGCTGTGCAGATGCTTTTTAATTTGATCGGGTCCCATTTATTTATTTTTGTTGTTGCTATGATTTCCTTTGTGATCTTCTTCATAAAGTCTTTGCCTAGGCCAATGTCTGTAAGTGTTTTTCTGGCGAGACGGCAGACGAGAAAAACCACCAGCCAGAGAGTCTCTGCAAGAAAGACAGAATTTGTTTTTTTCTTTTGTTCTTTTTTTTTTTATTATTTCAGGAAATTATGGGGGTACAAACATTTTGGTTACATGTTATGACTTTGCCACATCACAACCATGATTTGAGACGTGCCCCTTTTGCCCTCTGCAACACTCACCGTGTCCATTAGTTGTGAGTTTTCCCCCCCAACCTCCCTACCCCCAAAGAATATTACTACTGTGTGAGCGCCTTAGTGTTGATCAGTGCCACTTTGATGGTGAGTACATGTGGTGCCTATTCTTCCATTCTTGTGATACCTCACTTCGGAGGATGGGCTCAAGCTCTATCCAGGAAAATATAAGAGGTGTTAGATCACCATCGTTTTTTACAGTTGAGTAGTAGTTCATTGTATACATATACCATATTTTATTAATCCATTCATGGGTTGATGGGCACTTGGGTTGTTTCCACATCCTTGCTATAGTGAATTGTGCTGCCATACACATTCGAATACAGATGTCTTTATTGTAGAATTACTTTTCTTCCTTTGGGTAGCTGCCTAATAGTGGTATTGCTGGATCAAATGATAGTTCTACTTGCAGCTCTTTGAAGTATCTCCAAATTCTTTTCCACAGAGGTTTCACTAATTTGCAGTCAAACCAGCAGTGTAAGACTGTCCCTAACTCTCCACATGCTTGCCAGCATTTGTGTCTCTGGGATTTTTTAATAAAGACCAATCTTACTGGAGTTAGGTGATATCTCATTGTGGTTTTGATTTGCATTTCTCTAATGATTAGAAATGTTGAGCATTTTTCTGTATGTTCGCTGGCCATTATTCTGTCTTCTTTTGAAAAGTTTCTGTTAATGTACTTTGCCCATTTATCGATGGGGTTGTTTTATTTTTTCTTGTTGATTTTTTTGAGTTCTAGATAGATTCTTGTTATCCGCCCTTTATCAGATGTGTGGAGGGCAAATATTTTCACCTATTCTCTAGGTTGTCTATTTGCTCTAATGATAGTTTCCTTGGCTGTACAAAAGCTTTTTAATGTGATCAGGTCCCATTTATTTATTTTTGTAGATGCTGTGATTGCTTTGGGGGGGGTCTTCTTCATAAATTCTTTGCCTAGGCCAATGTCTGAAATAGTCTTCCCTACATTTTCTTCCAGGATTCTTAAGGTTTCATGCCTTAGATTTAAGTCTGTTATCCATCTAGAATTGGTTTTTGTAAGAGGTGAGAGGTGGGGATCCAGTTTCAATTTTTTGCATGTGGCTATCAGTTTTCCCAGCACCGTTTATTGAAAAGGGATTCTTTTCCCCAGTGTATATTTTTGTCTGCCTTGTCAAAGATTAAGATGACAATATGCAGATGGTTTCACCTCTGGATTCTCAGTCCTGTTCCAAAGGTCTATGTGTCTATTCCTGTGCCAGCACCATGCTGTTTTAGTTACTATTGCCTTGTAGTATAGCTTAAAGTCTGGTAGACTGATACTTCCCAGTTTGTTCTTTTAGCTTAAGATTGCTTTGGCTATACAAGTTCTTCTCTGGTTCCATACAAAGCATAGAATTATTTTTTGTAAATCTGTAAAGAATGATGATGGTACTTTGATAGGGATTTAATTAATTCTGTAGATCACTTTAGGTAGTATGGACATTTTAACAATGTTGATTCTACCAATCTATGAACGAGGTAGGTTTTTCCATCTGTTTACATCTTCCATGATATCTTTTCGTAGTGTTTTGTAGTTCTCCCTGTATATGTCTCTCACCTCTTTTGTTAAATATATACCTAGATATTTGATTTACTTTGTGGCTATTTTAAAAGGTACTGCATTTTTTTATTTGAATTTTGGCTTGACTGTTATTGGCATATAAGAATGCCTCTGATTAGTGTGTATTAATTCTGTATCCTGAGACTTGGTTGAATTCATTTATCAATTCCAGGAGTCTCTTGGTTGAGTCTTTGGGGTTTCTAGATATAATATCATATCCTCAGCAAAGAGCGAGAGTTTGATCTCTTCTGCCCCCATTTGGATGCACTTAATTCTCCTCTCTTGTCTAATTGCTCTATAAAGGACTTCCAGGACTATGTTGAGTAGAAGTGGGGATAGTGGGAATCCTTGTCTGG
>RJWJ010031840.1:0-18936 GCA_004363605.1 Indri indri
TTAAATAATTTTCTTAAAGCAACTTAGTAATTTTTGAAAGAAACCAAATTAAGAAAAATATGCAAATAAAAAATGATGATATTTCCATATTAACAAAAGGCCAAATGCTTCTATATTGCTTTAAAATAATTAAGAGGATGATGTTTGAAAGGTAGCCTTATTAATAACCTATCTAACAGAGGGAAATAACCTATCTAACAGAAAGTAAGGGAAATAAACTCATAGTACAACTACCCTCTGTTTAATTAAAACACCTGTGGCCTAACTCATTATTTCTAAGAGTTCTTTCTCAGCCTTGAAAAGCCCTAAGCAGATGGTAGGAATATAAGCTCTCCGCTCTAACTCTCTGCCCCAGTTTCTGCCAAAAAACTAGATTCCAAGGACTCAGATAAGTTGGTCTCACAGAGAGAAAAGAAAAACAGAGCAGAGAACTCCCTGAATTGAATTGTAAGTTTGTTTAATAACTAGCTCACAAAATTCCTGAAAATTTCACAATTAGCAAGCTGGTATGAGCCAACTCTAGCATACCATTATGGGCCAAGAATAAAGAGTGAAGCATGTTTAATATCAAACAGAACTAATAGTTATTAGTTAATTGTCAAATGAAACAAAATGAAATCAGGCTCATGTTTTGTAACCTCGAATACTCGATTCAACAATTCTAAACTGAATTGGTTGGGTAGGCATTGTATTACCATTTTATAAATTAAATGATCGATGTACATGTGTGTGTTGAGGGAGCAGGGGTAGGTCAGGGGCGATCAGCTGGAACTTTTCCTCAGTTAGGGTGGGATGGGTGAGAGAAGAAATTGGCCTAAACATATAATGGCTCCTTACAGAAGCTTCTCCCTCATTATGGCAGTGATAGACCAGGGCAGTTACAGGTGATGATGGTCAATTTTCTTTTATTTTTGTTGGGGAGCCTCTGGTATCAGGTTAAAGACAGCTGTGCAGATTTATTAAAGATCACACAGGGGCTTCATTCTGGTCAGTGGGAAGGAGACTGTTGACGGAGGAGCAGTTGGGGAGGTTTGTATGGCCAGGCCCAGACATGGTACTGGTACCTTTTTCTTCCATTCCATTGGCCACCCCCAGTCATGTGACTACACCCAACTGTAAGGGAGGCTGGGAAATGTAGTCCATCCATGTGTTCAGGGAGAGGAGAACAGATTTGGGGGAGCAGGCCATTTCTTCATGCCGTGTGAGCTGTGCAGATGCAGCATGATTTGGGAAGTGCTGGTTTAGAGAACAGGAGACTTGAAATTAATTAAGTTTTATTATTAATGAACTGTGCTCTTGAACAAGCCCAGTCCTCTCTTTGGGCACCGTCAGCAAGATGCAGTGACTTTGCTCATTCACGCCATCTTCCCCTCCTCGTATTTCCTGTTCTCCTGTCTGTCCTTTCTGGTCTTCTGAGGGTGCCTTCTGTTCATCCACTGGTCCTGATATGAACCCCTTTCTGCCAGTGGAACACTGGTCTTTCCTCTGTACCACCTGCCTGGCTTGGGACCAGGCCCAGGAGCACAGGGTGCTTCTGACTCAGGGGTTCTGGGGACTGGGCACAGCTGTCGGGTCTGGGGAGAACCCTGCAGTGCAGTTCATGGGCTTGTTGAGAAGCTGTTCTCTTTTTGCTTCAGTCAGGAAAATGCCAAGTTCAATATGTTGGTACAAACAGTTTGCTCCAGCAAACAAGGAATGGCAATGTGCTCTGGACGAATGTGGCCTCTGGAGTCAGACTCCCCTGATTTCAAATCCTAGTTCTGCCCTTTTTGAGTCTGTAACCCTGGCCCAACTGCATAACTTCTCTGTGCCTCAGTCTCCTCCTCTGTAAAATGTCAATAAAATAACAGTACAAAATAAATTGCAAATGAAAATATTTTTATATAAAATAATCCTCAGAGCATTTTTTTAAAGGTTTTAGTAAGCTCATACCTGTAATACGCACAGAACAGTGCCCAGTACATGGCAAAAGCTATAAAAATATTGTTTTTGGTGTCATTATTAATATAATTATTATTTCCCAAAGGATTTAAGGAAATGGTGCTCTTATGGACATTGCAAATAGGAAGTAAAAGAGTCATGATCTTTAAAATTGGCAGTCGATTCAATAGATTGTGCAGCACAGCCAATTGACAACAAATAAAAAACTGTCCCAATTATGCTCTGGGTGGTCTTCCTCTTCCTTACTGCCTCTACTCTCTTCCTCCCTCCTTCAATCCCATTTCCTCTAGGAGAGGAGGAAAGACATTGGACTTGTGGCAATACTGAAGTGCCGACCCAAACGATGCAGTCTGGTGTCAGCGTGTCTGCCCTTTTGCCCCTTCACACCCTTGGCACATGTTGCTAATTAATATGTGAGTTTTTTCTGGAACCTCAGTGCCTCCATATTAGGGCTCCTTAGTCAAAGCATTTAACACCTGGTACTGTTTGACCAATCAGGGCCCACCTGGGCAGAGGGCTGGAGGTCCTCTGCTGCCCCAGGAATTAACCCCTTAGTTGCTGAGTCTGTGGGGAGGTATAAGGGGCTCCCAGGGAAAAGGCCAAAGCATTCGGGACACTGGGAATAGGGAGAGGTGAAGCGGGAGTGCGTAGGGGAATATGGAAGAATGGAAGCATTTTACTGTGTTAACAACTGGCGTAGCTGACCTTGTACAAGCAGACTGAATATTAACCTTGCACAGAATCACTTCAACAAGGACACCACCCCCAGCTGCATTGGAGTTTAAGATGAAACTCAGCTGACAGCAAATTCACAATTGCAAAGATATGGAAACAACCCAAGTGCCCTTCAATACATGAGTGGATTAATAAAACGTGGTATACGTATACCATGGAGTTCTACTCAGCCACAAAAAACAATGGTGAACTAACACACCTCTTGTATTATCCTTGACGGAGCTGGAGCCCATTCTTCTGAGAGAAGTATCACAAGAATGGAACAACAAGCACCACCTGTACTCACCATCAAATTGGTACTAATTGAGCAACACTCACGTGCACATATGGAAATAACATTCATTGGGTGTCAGGCAGGTGGGAGGGGGAGGAGGGGATGGGTATATTCACACTTAATGGGTGTGGTACTCACTGTCTGGGAGATGGGCAGGCTTGTAGCTCTGACTCAGGCGGTGCAAAGGCAATATATGTAACCTGAACATTTGTACTCTTATAATATTCTGAAAACAAAACCAAAAAATTCAGCTGACGATCAAGCATCATGTGGGCAGTGTGAACCTGACAAGGGAGTCAGGCCCCTCCTCCTGCCTCACGGCGGATGCTGTGCCAGGTTGCCATGGTGATGACAGACTCCTTAGGCCTGGCAGCCTTGTAAAAGCCACCAGAGCAGAAAAAATGGGCAATTCCCCAGGTCCCATTTCTGCCCAGACTGTGAAATGGCAGTAAATGCCAATCTGTTTTCTTCCAGAAAAAGTGGTTTCTCTTTGAGCTTACATCGCAAGTTCTAATGAGAAAATAATTCACCAAAAACAGATTCCAGATGTAATTATATCGTTGTAAAATGTACTGATTTTCTGTTTTACTTTTTCTTTTGTATATGTTTCTAGGATTCAAAAGCAACATTATAGTACTTTCAAAATAATCCCAAATACAACCTAACTGCATGAAAAAAATCATCTCTCCAAATTTGTTAAGAAATGCTGCAGTAGTGTGGTGAGAGTAGGAATTTATTGGGACATTTTACCTCCTGCCTGTCAACTTCCTCCTTATGGAGTGAGATAATATCGTTTCAGCGAAAGTTCGGAGAAAGAAGGAAGGAGGGAAGGGTGGAAGGAAGGAATCTGTGATGCAAACATAGCTATCATAATTTTTTGCTTTTTCAAATATTTTAAACAGTTGTGATCGTGGGCTACATTTAATTTTATATTCTGCTTCCTTAACCTGCCTTCATTCACATTTTCCATAGGCTGTGTATGTTGTCATTGTCCCTTAGTAGAGGAATAAGTCACAGCATGACAAGTGTTGGCCTTTATAATTTACTCCTTAAACTCGGAGTCTTCACAGTGTTTTTACCTGGATGAATATTCTGGTATCCCATTTTTAAGGTAGTTGCCAGTGTGCTTGGCTTCAGGCCCTATTCGCTTCAGGCTCTCCACAGGTACACGAGTAAGACAGTGTCCCTGGCCAAGTCCGGAGGCAGAGCAGCCTTGCCCAAGGGGTGCTGTACCCGTGGCTGGAGCACACCTCTCTTGGATGTGGATGCTTGTACCCAGTAGCACCAGGCACCGGGATGGCTTGGGCGCCTACTGTCCGCTCCGCCCCTGCCTTGGGGACGGGCATCGCATGGGTACTGCTGGACAGAGCCCTGCTGTTTTCTGTACCAGCCCACCCACTTTAGATTTCACCCTACCTGTGTCAGAGCAGCTCTGATTTCTTCTGTTTCATATTTTTGGGTTCTAACAAGATATCTCTTGGGTAAAAGGTCCAGCCATTCAAAATCAGTTGAAATTGTTTCTCTATAAGACTTAACGTGTTACTACAGTGCTCCTGTGTTTTGGGTATCAATTTTTGTGTAACAAATTACCCCAAACCTTAGTTGCTTGAAACTGCCATTTTATTTTGCTCACGATTTTGTGGGCTGGGGATTCAGGAAGGGCTCTGCTGAGGAATTTGTCTCTGGCCCTCGCGTCAGCGGGGGCGCCTGGGCTGTGGATCCATCGGCTCCTTGGCCTGGTTACCCCTCTCCTCTGCCCCCACTGTGGTGTCTCCTGTGCGAGGACACCTCCGTGTGGTTTCTGGACAACCTCGGTTCCAACACGGTGGCTGCCTGCAAGAGGCAGGGAGCAGTAGCCACGAGGCCAGGTAAGCACCTTCTCAGACCTGGCGTGGCGTCATCTCCGCCCTGCTGCATTGGCCAAAGTGGCCACGAGCCCACGACATTCAAGGGCGTGGAGAATAAGATCCCTTCCCGACGCGAAGTGACGATATCACTTTGCAGAGGACGACGCAGGATCGGAGCCACTGCTGTGCCATGTTGGAAAACACCGTCTGCCACGTCCCTTGGCCACCGCGCTGGGGCCATAGATGCAATTTCAACATCTCCCATTTCCCTGCTTGTGAGGGACTCTCTCCTTCCGTAGCCACACTTACACTTGCGGCTCACACGGGCACACTAGTGCTTTCTAGAATGGTTCTCCTCACCTCTCGTCTTCTGGCTGGTCGTGGCTTATTTTCGCCAGGTGCCTTGTCTTTTCATTGGACAAACTGCTGTCGATAATGCATCACCTGTTAACCAGCCCGCGCTTTCCTCCACACAGTGTCCTCATCAGTCGTGGTTTTATTGACGGAGTCTTTGTGTCTTTATTTCCTCCTTTGGTTTTGTTCATGTTAAAAGGTGGTAAACACCTATTTATTTACCTCAAATATTTGAAAATCGTTTTCCTCTGAAGTTGGTGCTGTATCAGAAGGCTAGAAGGTTTGGTACCAAGCAGTTGAGCTTTTATTAACATTAGGAAAAGCTTTTATTAACTGAAACTTGTCGTGTCTAAAGTTGTGAAATAAACAGAACTATTTGATCTTGGGCGACCTGTTATGATATTTTACTTTCTGTTTTGTAACTAGTCATGTTTATAAAATGCAGGGTAACGTGTGTTTGTTAAATTGTAAATATTTGTAGTAGGCGCTCTGTAGATGCTTACTGTGTAGGCAAGAATTGAAAGAGTTTGTGTGGCTATGTCGCAGGGCCCCCGTCTGAGGCTGACACCACACAATGTTTCTGGTGTCTAATTCGAAGGGGAGTATGGTTGAGGTACTGGGAAGATTTATGCTGCATACAGAGATATTCTGATAAATTCACTGGGCAGTGTGCTTTAGTGGAAAGAAAAATATGTCACCTGCTCTGGCGTTTGGGGTGAGTTATTTAACCTCTCCTGACCTCGGTTTTCCAACACGATTAATAATAGGGTTTGTCCCCACGATTGCCATGGCTCTAAATGCTCTAAAATGCTCTCGTGGTTTTTAAAGACAAGTTGAGTCAGGTAGGTTTTTATTTATTTTCAAATGGACATTTCTACATGATCTCTTTTTTGTTATGTGGAGAATATGTTGTATGCACTATATTCAAAAGCAGTTTCAAAACTTGAATTATTCGATGTTTACTTAAAGTGAAATGGCAACTGGGAGCAAGTCCAGGCTTTAAGATGAATCAGTTAAAATACATCAGACCAACGCGTGGTTTTTTTGGCTGAATGTATTGATCTATTGATTTACCTTCGTATGTGGAAAGCTGGTGTTATTTACCAAACAGGCAAATGTGGAATAAGGTGTTTTCCAACATGGCACAGTGGTGGCTCCGATCCTGCATCGTCCTCTGCAAAGTGATATCGTCACTTCGCGTCAGGAAGGGATCTTATTCTCCACGCCCTTGAATGTCGTGGGCTCGTGGCCGCTTTGGCCAATGCAGCAGGGTGGAGGTGACGCCACGCCAGGTCTGGGAAGGTGCTTACCTGGCCTCGTGGCTACTGCTCCCTGCCTCTTGCAGGCAGCCACCGTGTTGGAACCGAGGTTGTCCAGAAACCACACGGAGGTGTCCTCGCACAGGAGACACCACAGTGGGGGCAGAGGAGAGGGGTAACCAGGGGGAAAAGCACAAAGCTGCTTCTTTTACAGTTTCCACCTGATCCCGCGCCCTCACGGGGCTCTCACAAGGAAAGGAACATTGATTCTCTGTAATTGTCTGATTCTCTGTAACTGCTTCTGGTAATGTGTTTGAATTTTTTAAAAGGTCTAAAGAAAAGGCCTTAAATAATGGTTGTGTAAGCAAATGGGAGAAACTATTAAATTTGTGCTGTGTCTAGCTCTCTTCTTCATAGAATTAAAAAACAAAGTTTATACGCACTTTGCTTAGATCACATGATAGATATTAACTTCTGATCAGTTTTTTGGAGTTGAATGTGATGGTTGGACTAGCTGAGTCTATCTCTCCTTCACTCAATATTCCCCGCTCAACCTTCGGATTAAACAGAAACTTCTGGTCCTACCTTTGTCATCAAAGGGACCTAGTAGATAGTCCTTCCAGCCCACCCATGTCTGTGAGCTTTTCCTCTCCAGCGACATTTCAACTCTCCTTCCAGTCTAGACAAACTGACTTTTTGCTGTCCTTCGATGCTCCTTCATGCATTCCTGCTTCCAAACCTTGTTTGAGTAGTTTCCCATACTTAGGGCAACTTTCTTGCCCTATCGCATAGGCTGGCTGTCCTCTTCGTTCAAACTCACGTTCATTTCTTATGTAATTTATGTTTCCTGCTGATACCATACTTGACTTAATGCCCATCAGCTTTCCAGAAGAGGCGCTTTGTTGAGTCTAGAGTTCGAATCCTACACAGGCAGGAAATAGAGTTTTCCTCCGGCTCTCAAACCCTCTCCCTCTGTCGCCTTTGTCTTCCAGCAGGTGTCAGAAGGGAACGGGTAGGATTAGGTGGAGACAGGGACACTTGGGAAGAGTGGGAGCTGATCACAACCTGGATTCAATTCTCCACACTCTGTCTGCTCCCCACCTCCCCAGCCCAGTTGATTTTCCGTGAAAGTAAAATACAAGAGAACTACATCGAGGAGGCAGATTTTTCTGAATTTGCTTTATGTGATTTTCTTTGGTTTGGTTGCAATTTCTATTTAGCCTTGGGCTTGGGTGTCTATTTTAAAGAAATGCCATTATCCTATGAAACTTCTCATATAATCTCGTTGATCCTCAATATAGTAAAATGAAATAATAGTGTATTTCTCACCATGACATAGGACTTTAGGAGATTTTGATTACATATTGGAAATCTGAGGACATTGACTGAAAAAGAAGTACGAGAAATTAGAGTCCCAGAGTACATTGAGCTAATTTCACCAGGAATGAAATGAAGGGGAATGATTTGAAATGATAGTTTTGTGTAGCCTCCAGAAATGTACACAAACACAAAGGTGTTATGTAGCTCAACTCTGGCTCTGTCAAGACTGCCTGGAAGTGAGGAATGAATGTCACAGCCTACAAAATGCACAGAGAAAAACCACTTTAGGTTATTTTAGTAAGGGCAGAAACTGCTGATGGCATGCAGGCAAACATACCTGTTCTTGTCGAAATCAGGACACGCTACTATATTTAAGACAGGGACTATTTTATGCTCTGTTAATTTGCTAGAGGTGTTGGAAGACATTAGTGTATTTTTGGTTGTGAAGAAAAGTTTGGAAGGTCTCATAAAGCCATTATTTAATTTTTTTTTAGTTTATTATATTGCTCCAGAGAATCACCTTTTTACTTTTTAGTGCAAAGGAGAAAAAATGGGTAAAACGTTGCAGAGAGAACGACTTTTAGATTCCTGTAATATTGTTCTAATATTCCCCTGCTGCACAACTTTTCCCGTCGATTAGTGAAAAATTTGAGTTCCTATTATAGGATTTAGGACCCTTTAAGGTCTCTCAGGGTTTGCTCCATTTTCTTGCTTTTTTCTTTTTCTTAACTTCACTTCTAACTTATGCTCATGTTTTGCTTTTCTTATATTCTCACCTTCCTTCTCTGCTGTTTCCTTTTCCTGATGCATGTCTTCAGCAGGTGCTCAGGAAGAACAACTAGCTGGCCCCAGCTTTCCGGAGCAAACTCTTTCAGACCCTCAAGAGATGTTTATAAACACCGTCTAAAGAACATTCGTGAATGGCAGGGATGGCTGGGGAGCTGGATTTTAAGACTTTCAAAACCCATCTCAACCCAGAAGCTCCGCAATTCCATGAAACCCTGCCATAGCTGTTGGTTAGTCCTGTGAGGCCTGATTGCCCCAGGTCATGGATAATAACACCCAAGATTGGACATCTGTCGATCTGCCAAGGGCTTTCCTTTAAACATCGGAACATCTGATTCCTAGAGATGGGCACGTGCAGCGGGGAGAGGGGCAGGGGTGGGAAGGAGCTGGGCTGCCGCGGGGTCCTTGGCCCATGAGCAGCAGCAGTGCCCTGGGGCAGCACTCACTGCAGTGGGACCAGATCTCCCTGGGTCCTGACTCCACCTGACACTGATGACAACAGTGTCACTCAGGTGTGGGCAGTTCTGCGCCCATCTCCCTGCCTTCACCCATGGAGCCCTTTTGTTGTCTGCATAGAGTGGTCAAGGACTTGTCCAGCATTTTCTGCCTTCTTCCTTACCTTGACTTCTGAAACTCAAATGCCGTTATTCAGTGCCTCCCCTCTCAGGCTCCTGGTAGCAGCCCTCCCCTAAAGGCCCTTGGCTGGGGTCAAGGATCAGCTGCCTGGGCTGGGGTCAGGGGTCTTGGAATACAAGGAAGTTTAGGGGTGTGGAATCCATGGGTTCATTTTTCAACCTTGTCCCACTACCAAAGGTAGACCTGGAAAGGTCCTTTCCTGCTGTTGGGAGAGGGAACAGGCCAGGATTTGTGGGGAAAGGGCCTAGCGGGATGGCTGAAGCTTAGGCAAGTTACAAGGACGGAGGGTGGAGATTAGTCTGTGAGAAGCACTGGTTCTTAATCATTTATGGGCCATAGAGCTTGTCAAATAAAAAACAAACCCTGGGCATGGTGATGCTCACCTGTGGTCCCAGAACGCAGAATGGAATTTTTTTTTTTAATTTTATTTTTTAGAAACAGGGTCTTACTCTGTCACCCAGACTGGAGTGCCGTGGTGCCATCATAGCTCACTGCAGTTTTGAACTCCTGGGCTCCAGTGATCCTCTGGCCTCAGCCTCCCAAGTAGCTGGGACCACAGGTGAGCACCACCATGCCCAGCTAGGCATTTTCTTTTATAGGGAGGGCTACACCAGGCTGGAAAGACCTGGGTGTGGGCGAGTAGGATGAGCAGGTAGCATGAACTGACAGTTGAGCAGTTGTCTTTCTTTGCTGGTGGCACTTTCTGGGGCCTCTGTGCAAAGTGCCACGAACTGGAGGGCTTAAACAACAGAAATCTATTCTGTTGCTGTCTTGGAGGCCAGAATTCTGAAAGCAAGGTGTTGGCAGATTGTTTCCTTCTGGAAGTTCTCAGAGAGAATCTGTTGCATGCCTCTCTCCCAGGTTCCGGTGTTGCCGGCAATCCTTGGCATTCTTTGGCTTATGACACAAAGTGTGAGAATTTGAAGGGTCCACGTCTGGCCATGTCAGGTAAACAAAGGGGTCATTGGCAAGGCTTATCTAAGTCATATGGGGGAGAGTGGGTCTCTGCAGTAACAGAAAAGGGTGGGGGTCTCAACCACCCATGTTTTCCAGGAGTACAAGGCTCGGGTAAAACTCAACATTGGCAAGCTCTTTGAAAATCTGATGAGAATTATGAGCCCTCTTTCTGCAAAAAGGCTCTGATATAGGGAGGTATAACTATTGGCATTCAATTTCAATGGATTCTTAGGTGCCTTGGGAGACTTCTGAGCTCTAGAGGTCTGTATCCAGGTGAGAAAAAAACACAACAAAGGCAAGGAGTGAAGAAGAACCCAGGAGTGTCCAGGCGGCAGCAGGCCGTCCTGTTGGGAGAGTGTGGTCAGCGGAGGAAGTATGGCTTGGCTGGAAAGGCAGTCTTGGGGCAGATCCTCCAGGGCCTTGTATGAGAGTTCAATTTGGTCATCAAATACAAGCTTGTGGAAGTTTCTGAGCAGGTGAGTAAAGTTTTCAAAATTGTGCTTTGGGAAGATTCTATTTTGACAGTGGTATGTGGGAGTTACTGAAATAGGGGAATGATTAACTGCAGGAGACATGTTAGAAAGTTATTGCAATAATTTCTGATGTTAGGCATATTCATGTAGTTATTATTTATTACTTTTGTTTTAATATCTGCAATATTAAAACCCTTAGTAAAAGCACTTAGTAACATGGTCATTAAGGACTTGTTTATTCTTAGAAACACATAGAACCTTCTTGGGTTAATTTGCTAGGGCTTCCAGAACAGAGTACCACAGACTGGGTGGCTTAAACAACAGACATTTATTTTCTCACAGTCGTGGAGACTGGAAGTCTGAGATTAGGTGTCAGCAGGTTTGCTTTCTCCTAAGGCCTCTGTCCTTGGCTTGCAGACAGCCGTCCTCTGGCTGTGTCCTCACATGGCCTTTCCTCTGTGTGTACACATCCCTGGTGTCTCTCCTTCTTCTTTTAAGGACACAAGTCTTATTGGATTAGGGCTCCACTCTAATGGCCTCATTTTAATTTAATCACCGCTTGAAGACCTTATCTCCAGATATGGTTGTGTTCTGTGGTACTGGGGGATGGGACTTCAACATATGAATTTTGTGGGAACACAGTTCAGCCCATGACACTTCTCAAGAGTCTGAGGCCCTTTTCCAGGGTGGGCGTGGTGTTTCTCCAAGGATTTTATGGGGATCTCTGTTGGGAAAGCCAAAGGGGACTGAATGTGTCTGCAGAAGGTACCAAGCACCCAGCACTGAAGAGGGATGCTTCCACCTTCTTCTCTGGGTCCTTCCATCACCCACAGCGACATGATTGACAGGACCCCCTTTTGAAAGGGATGCTGCTGGCTGAAGCCCAGTGGATGACGTTTAATTGGCTGGGGTAAGGAGAGTGTCAACCGTGAGACCAGTGTGGATTGTAGTGATATCCATCATTATCATTCGGATATGAAAGTAATTTGAGCCAAATGTGAGATGAGAAAAGATTAAATGATAATGCCGATGTCTGGTTTTGCTAACCCTTCCTGTTCATAGTTCCTTAATTGCTTTCTGATTCTATTTCTTTTCCATTATTCTTTCTACTCCTTGTGTCTCTTGGGAGCAATGTCCTCATGGCCCGTTCAGGCCCAGGAGGTGTAGGTGATCCTGTTCTTCAGCCACACCCACGGGCTGAAAGTGTGCCGGTCCAAGCCGCTTTGGTTCCGAACAAAGTTCCAATGAATTCCTTATTAGCTCCATCAGTCTGCTTTCTCAAGTGTGAAGAAACTTCACCCTGGTGATTTTTTCTCTTCCTCTCAGCTTCATAATAATAAAAGATTCCTTAACTGCTTGATCTCACAAGGCTTTTCCTTGTTCAAAAACAAAGGTGAGGGTGGGATAGCAGTGCAGGCTGAGAATGACCCATGGGATGAGAGAATAGACAAGAAAGTTAATAATTTACTTATCCATAAACTCATTGCCCTCAAGTCCAGGCATTCTTAGAATTCAGGACAACATTAACGTCGGCTGGCATAGTTAAGTGTTTACTCTCCAACAGCCCCTCTGCTGAGTGCCTCACGTGCATTCTCTTAAGCAATCCCCAAACAACCTTGGGAGTTCAATTGTGGGATTAGCTACGTTTTAAGGTTTAGGGAGATAGGAAACTTGCCTGGCATTGCACAGCTAGAAGGGAGAAGGAGCAGGACTAGAATCTGAGACTGACAGATTCCAAAGCCTGAGCCACATCTTCTGTTTAAAATCTGGTCCTGCTCTTTTGGCCCAGGCTATCCTGTCAAATGCCAAACCAGCAAACGCAGCACGTCTGGCAGCCTTGCGTTCACTTCCGGGCAACCTGCACGGAAACCACTGCGTGATTAGAATGCCAAGAAGTAACTTTGCTAATTGCTATTAGCCAATGTAAAATTATTATGAATGATTCCCATTTTCATATTACATTGTATTCAAAGATGGTAAAGGATAGGGTAAGGATAGAGTCACCACATTTGAACCCATGAGTAGTGCTGAGTCTCCATTCATTCATCTGTTTGTGCAGTTGGGGAATAATTGTTTCCGCCATGGCTGTTAGCAGAATGTCCTCTTCCACGTCTCCATGGGATGTGACCTTCACGCCTTTACTTAGGGTGGTTTTGCTTCCCCCGACACTGTTGAGGCTTCGATGGTGTCCCTGTGGAGCTGCCCTTTGACTGAACATGCATTTAGCTTGTGCTTTGTGAGTGACTTGATGCTGAAAACCAAGTCATGTCAAACCACGTGAATCCACCAATTGCTCATTTCTGAGTAACATGAATGCAAAACCAGGCATAGAAGGTTTTATCTTTTTTGATCTAATTGAGATTTTAGCTAATGTCAAGGTCACTTTAATATTTATCTTGATTAAAACTTCTGGATATATTTTATTTAAATTGGTATATGAAATTATTGGTATTATAAAATGCCAATTGGGTAGAAATCCTCTTGTTTGATCCAGTTCTAGCAGTAGAGTATTGTGACTATGGATTTGTTATTATCACTAATGCCTTAAGTGTGAAAACTCACAGTTGTGTGACATGTAATGAAGCTGATTAAAGGTGAGGGTCTTTCCTTCACTACATGTGGAGTCATCTGTTAGCCAGTACACTTCAGGGTGCAGAGGCATTCCCTCAGTGATTAATGGATATTTAGCACTTTTTCTCTTTTTCCAAGATATTTACAGAGCTTTGGGTTTCTTTAATTTTCTTAAAAAGTATGTTTTGTATCTTCATAAAGATGAAAATTTGGGATTTTCAGAGTAGTGGGAAGAAAAGAGTTTCACACTGGCACTGTACAGAAGTGACCTAACAATGTTGAGAAATGGGTATTTTTACCAAAGTGAAATTTCCAGATGATCAAATCTCGCCTCCTTAGTCATTCCTTATTACTATCAATTTCTAAATTGTGTTTCACACTTTCTTGCCATTGTGTAGATAGTGGATAATACAGTGAATATGTCAGTATTGCATCATTAAGATCTCAGGCTCTGGAGTAAGACTTCCTGGGTTCCTTGGCAAGTTGTCTAACTACTCAGTCTTGGTTTCCTCATCTGTAATATGGGGCTAAAAATGACACCTCCTTTGTAGGCTTGTAGGGAAGATTAAATGAGTGAATATATGTCGACTGTGAGGCACACACTAAGCACATAAGAAATACTAGCTATTTTTATTATTGTGTAAATTTTTGGTTTGGGCTCATATTATAAACCTAAGTTAGATACTGCACTGTGCCCTAAGGTATCAGTATTCTCTGCAATGCTCACCAGCTCTGGGAACTTGGCAAATTATTGTGTCTCTCTGGGTCTCAGTTTTTCTATATGTACATTGGATTATTTGTGCAGATCTCAGAGGGAAAGTATGTAACATTCTTTGGCATAGTGGCTGGTACATTACTATTATTAGTTATTATTTATACACAGTTGCCTGGGAGAGATCCTGAAGGTAATACTCTTTCCTACAAAGTAAAGTTTGTGATAGTTGAAGTGTTAAAAAAAAAAGCTCAGGTGCTAATTGTTACTGTGATTAATTATACATATACATACATATATATTTCCTTCTTCTGGTTCCATGCTGGGGCAACCAGATATTGTCCTTATGGCAAATGGGCTATAAGCATGCATTCATACATTTCAGGTATTCTAAGGAATAATGTAATGAAATAATATATGTTAAAATAATCCTGGAAATCACTGTAGTAATTTTATATCCACTGTTATTTAGTTATTTAAAATATAGTACCAGCTCATTTACCTAGCATTTGAGAAATCACTTTAAATGAGTTTTCCAGATACCTGAACTGTACTCTTTAAGTTCTGACTTTTTTTTGCAATCATTTTTAAGGAATGGTCCCTCACTCAGTACACTATATATATTAGCGGAATACATAGAACATAATTTAGTGGTTTTGTTGTGACTCAAGGGCATTATCTTGAGCATTAGTTATGGATTGTGCAGTAACTACAACCACATCCAGGTGAACAGAAGGCCTGAGACCTTGCCCCTCCACCCAGTGGTCTCCACGTTTCTCCTTTTCATATTTTTTCCTTCTTCTTCCCAACCTGATGTCACTGAGCTGGTTATTAGCAGAAACTTCACTTTCTTTTTTTTTTTTTTTTTGGCGGGGGTGGTGAGGGACAGGGTCTCACTCTGTTTCCTGGGCTATAATGCAGTGGTGTCATCATAGCTCACTGCAACCTCCAATTCCTGGGCTCAAGTGATCCTCCAACCTCAGCCTCCCAAGTAGCTGGGGCTACAGGTGTGCACCACCATGCCTAGCCAAACTTCTCTTTCTAATGTGTTGCTTCTAATTTATTTTGGGCTATGCAAACAGATAATCAATTTTGTTAGATATGTGTTCAAAATGAAAATAAAATATTCTAACCAAAGACCTAATTTGTGCATACAGTGCAGGATTATTTAATGAATTTTATTTACTTTAGGATTTTTAGCTTTGTGGCATATGCTTGGTAAGTGTTTTATTATATTCTGATTGAATTTTGAGACCACTTTAAGGGTATTAAAACAAAAACACGAAGGAATTTAAAAAGATGAATATTATAGTATTTTGTTTAGCTTGTATAACAGTGACTGAATTGGCATACCTCAAATTACTAAATTCAGCAAATTTACTAATTTTGTTAACTATAGTCTACTCACAAATAGAGTATGAAATATGCAACATAAACATTTGAAAGGCAACTGGAACCTGGCGTCTGGGTGGAAGAGCTAAGCCTTGTTAAGGCAGAATTCCCTGAGGTGGGCTGCATGTCCTGCTGTGGTCGCTTGGGCACCAGGTTTGCGATGCTCATACGTGGCGAGCTACATTTACATGCGTGTGAAGGGTCCTGGGAAATAAGTCTTCATGAAAACAGCAGAGTTGAGTTGAGAATTCCTGAGCCTACATTCTGGAATCATATATTATAAAACACAATAAAAAGATATTTAGTGTGGTTCCGTTTTTCATGACTCTGTATTTCTCAGGGAGGACTTGGTAAGAAGTCTGGCTCAAGTGAATAGTTTTGGCCCCATGTCACCCCCTTTCTAGATTGCAAATGTCTTCTCCTTTGGAGCCTTCATACCAGGAAGCTTTTTGTATAATAACACTATTTCCACCTACTTCCAGAAACTTAGGAGAATTTTGGATTCACTATTTCCTGGCCAGCAGTACCTGTGATTTAAAAAAAAGTTGTCATGTTCCATTGTCTATATTACATATCTATTAGAATATAGGACTGGCAGGCTCTGAAAGTCCTTGCCTGCATGCAGAAGTGGAGTTATCTCCATTTGACAGGTGCAGCAACCATAGCCTGGGGGGTCACGTGACTTGTCCAAGCTCAGAGGACTGGGGACCGAATTTCTGATCTGGGACCCTTTTCATGCTTAAAACAAACTCTTTTTTCTCTGGCTTCTTTATGAAGAAATAAATAACTTACAATATTAGCAAAAAATATATACTCTGTTTTGTGTTAAAAATTGAAATACAAAAGGATACAACCAATGTGTTTGATGGGTCGGTCTTTAATAGCCTTTTTCCAAGGGCTGGAAGTTGTTGAGAACAGTCATATCTAAGCAAAGCTAATTTTAAAAGTTATAATTAATTTTCCATTGTCTAAATTATGAGGAATGTATTTGGAATAACAGTCACCAGTGACAGGTTTTAATTTAAACGGGAAGCAAATCATTATTTAAAATAGCTCCATATAATTAGGTTGCAATTATTTGAATAAATTGGATCTAAATGCTGGAAACTATAACTATGTCATAATTTCTGTTCTAGAATGTAAATTTATTGTTATAGAATCAAGAAAGGGAGCACATTCTTTCTTCCTCATCTTAGTTACCATCTTCTCCATCCTGATTTTTATTTGCTGTAGAGCTAATGTTGAGCTTTGATAAATAAGATCAAGCAGGGCAAAGGATTTCCTATTTATTGAATTTATTTTGCATATTAATTTTAATGCAAGGTCAAAGTGCCTGTGTTTCATCTTTTGGTGCATCTTAAGTGGCTGTGCTCTGGTGCTGGCAGGTGTTAGCCGTGTTCAGGACCTTTCCAGGGCAGTTTTCACAGCATGGCTAGAGCAACCTGTAGCAGCTTCTCCTGTCTACATAATGGTGGCAAAAGCCTCAGCCCAGAGACGAAGACAGGCTGCATGTCCAGGTAAACACTGTGATTTAAGGTACATCAGGAATGTTCACTCAGCCTGCACTGGCCTTTTGCCCAGGATAGTCTTGGCATAACCTCGGGATATAACATTATAGAAGGCAGACTTCCTAAGGGCTCTAGACATTACCTAGATTCCAGACAGCTCCCTCAATTTTACCCATGACACCCAGAGAGGGAAGGTGACGCCCAGAAGTGGGTAGAGATCACCACTTCTCTTTATTCCCTGGCTAGTGTCCTTTCTTCTACAGCAGTGTTTCTGGGGTCGGAAAGAGGAAGAAGGGACACGCACTGTCCATGGGTACATGCTCAGGGAGGTCTGTGTGTTGGCTGAAACAATGTGTAATGTTTGTGTCCTCATCTAGTTACCAATGTCCTAGATCATAGCTGACCACTTTATAATTGAGCAGCACTCTGAGAATCAAGGCCTGTTTGGGTTCATCATAGAGTTGGCTAATGAGAAAAACATTCAGTAATATTAATAAGTAAATGATGTATTTGCTGCAAGTAAAGGTCTGAAGTCTCCTTGGCACCATATGAGAACGGTTTCAAGGTGGACTGGATGAGCGGAGGATGTGGGAGGTTCAATATCACACAGCCAAACAGCCCACACTGGCCCAAGGAGCCTGCGGTGGCCCGTGGTGGTAGCATCGGTAGGCAAGCTCAAGAGAAATGTTGCAGAGATGGTCATTTATGAGCAGCCAACTAGCTGCAGCAAAACAATATTCTTTACAACATTATATTAATTTAAATTTATCCTTTTTCATAAATTTTTTTTTGTATCTATTTGAGTAACAATTTCAATTTAGGTCAACATTGAGTGTTTGTGAAAGTTGTTTTCCAGTAAAAGGGGCCCCTTCATTTTTCAAGTTTGGTAAAGTATATCATGCCATGCTGACCTTAATCATTCAGACTCCTACACACAGGCCCATGTTTTCCTAGTCTGGACTAAAAACCTACCCTCTTTGCTGGATCCTTACTCTCTTTTCGTGGCTACTTATGTTGCAGTAACTTTAGATAGAAATTTCTTTTTGGCCATTTGTCTCATGGTAAAGGGATGACCACCAAAGAGATGCTACACTTTGTCCTCTGCAGAATAATTCAAAACCCCTGGTACATATCTTCTGCTAGGCGATTTGGAAAATGCACCACTGAGTGGGGAGTGGGGAAGTGTCACTAACTGTCCTACCCTCAACTTTGTCATAGTTGTAGATTTCTACTTACCGTTCTAAGAATAAGACTTTAATGGTCAATGTTACTGTTGGCCTTAGTAGATAAAGTCTTTGTAGATTAGTTCGTAACCTTAGCATATAAAAGTCTTAAGCAACTGTACTATAGAATGTTAGACTTCAAATAATTGTATGTTGGGTAAAGTGCAGTGAATACAACTTTATAATAATCATTTGAGATCATATTGCACTGGACACTGGATTTCCCCAACCAGCTATGGAGAAAGTGGGAATTGTTCCCTTAGATTTTACATGAGGAAGTTGTAACTCAGAGTCACTGTCCAGTCAGCAGAGAGCAGGGCCGCAGTCCTGGCCCTCAAGTCCGGGCTCTTAGCTCTGTTCTTTGCCTCATTCTGTAGCTTAGAGACAACCTGGTCTAGTTCCAGAAAAATGCAAAAAGCCTTTGGGGCCTACAGAACTACCTCCCCAGACCAGGAAATTATGACCCTGCCAATGCAAATGTCCCACAGAAGAGTCTAGAAACAGGTTAGGTAAGGCCAGGAGTAGACTGGGCTTGGAGCTGCCTTGGCAAGTGTAGTGGACTTCAGAGAGGCTGGACAGGTTGGGAAACTCTTACGTTCCATCTAGTTGTGTTCATGATGGGTCTTAAATTTTCAGATGTTCATCTTCAGATATAAATTTCAAATTTCTTTCAGTGCCAAATATAGAATTATTTTTACTTTACTCCTAACTTGCTTGCCTATGCCATAATGCCCTTCACTCAGCATATATAATTAGGACTTTAAAGCTCAGTGGTTGTGAAGAGTGGCTGAAATGAATACTAATGATTCTTGGGCTTAATAGTATGTGTAATCACCTGTTCCTGAATGTGTGCTAAGATTCACCAAGCTCAAACTGTCCTTCCTGAAAAGTGAATGATTAAAAAGAAAAAAATGCCCAGAAAACTTAGAAACTCTCAATTTTTTTGCA
>RJWJ010031841.1:0-19574 GCA_004363605.1 Indri indri
GGGGAGGGGGGAGGAGGGGACGGGTATATGCATACGCAAAGAGTGCAATGCGCACCATCCAGGGGATGGACACGCTTGAAGCTTGGACTTGGGCAGGGGGGCAAGGGCAACATATGTAACCTAAACATCTGTACCCCCATAATATTCTGAAATTAAAAAATAAAAAAATAAAAATAAAAGACACAAAAATGCGAACTGTAACTATGCAGGAAGAGATTAATATATTCAACGATATTAAAATTAAGAATTCAGGTCATCAAAAGACATGATAATGAGAATAAAAAAGATAAACTAAAAATTGGGAGAAGATATGTGAGACTCATCATATTGACAACAGATTAGTATCTAGAATATAAACATTTGAAAACTCAATACAAAAAAGACAAATAAACCAACACGAAAATGGGGAAAATATATATGAGCCAGATATTTACAAAAGAGGAACACAAATAGTCCATAATCGTAGGAAAAGATGTCAACTTCATTAGTTATCAGGGAAATGCAAACTGAAGCTAAATTGAGCAGTTATCAGTTATCTTTTGCTCCAAAGCTTAATGGCTTAAAACAATAATAAATATTTATTATCTCAGTTTCTGAGGGGGAGGAATTTGAGAGCAGCTTAGCTGGGTGACTCTTGCCCAGGATGTCTTATGAGGTTGCAGTCAAGATGTTAGCTGGGCTGCAGAGATTTGAAGGCTTGACTGGGACTGGAGCATCTGTCTGTGAGAGGCTCACTCACAGGACTAGCAAATTAATGTTGGTTGTTGGCTGTTGGCTGTTGCCACGTGGAGAAACTGAGCATCCTTATGACATGGCAGCTGGCTTCTCCCAGAGCAGGGCTTTATGCAAAAGAAAACCAGGCAAAAACTGCAATGTCCTTTGTGACCTTGCAGAAACCACAGTCTGTTGTTTATGAAATATCTTATTGCCTACACCAGTCAGCTGTGTTTACTGTGAGGGTGCATTACGTAAGGGCAAATACCAGAAGGCAAGCATCATTGAAAACCATCTTGGATGCTGGCTACTGCAGTTACTGTTGTACATCTAACAGATTTACACAAATTAAAAAGTATATCATTATGTCATGAAAGGGACATAGTTATACTCACTAGGATCACATGAGGAACACTTCCAGGCAGAAGAGTTTACCACATTGTATGGGTCCTTCATCCTCTTGCCATCTTACTGTGGAGAGAGAGAGGCATAAAGGCCATTAAGCCATGTTATCTCTGCTCAGTCCAACAGTACAGAGTCATAGAAACACTATTCCCTGCTTGTGGGAAGTATAAACTGGTATAACCATGCCCCCAAATATTTGTATTTTCTAGGAGAATTGGACTTGTGCCTAACCTGTGATCCAGCAGTTCCACTCCCAGTATGTACCTTAACGATACTTTTGCATATATGTGCTAGAAAACATGTTCACAGAAGCCTTACCCCTAAGAGCAAAAATTCATAAATAATTCATAAATGGATAAATAATGATGGTGTATTTATAAAGTGGAATACTATATACTCATGCAAAATAAATGAACTACAGGTATGGGCGTCAACCTTAGGCAATCTAAAAAACAATGTTGAACAAAAGATGCAAGTCACAAAGGGATATGCGGAATATACTCTTCAGAGAGCCACATATGTGAGATTAAACTATAAAGAAAAGCAAGGAGACGACCCATACACGATATAGGGGGGAGGGATCAGGAAGTATTTGGAGAGGGGCACACAAGAGGCTCTAAGGAACTGGTAAGGTTCTAATTTTCAAATTCCATGAGAGCTTATTATTATTCTTTCAACTCTACAGATACATTTTATATAGTCCTTTTGTAAAAATAATATGCTTCACAATAAAAAATTAAAAATTAAAGTATTCTTTAAAAAAGACATAATTGAAAATGTCAGGGCTATTTCAGTGAGCAAATGAATGTTCTTAAATATTCATCATTACACATCAAGCATCTCCGCAGACTCCATTCCTCCCTATCAAAATAGAAAAGTATAAATGTACTGAGCCTGGAAAAAGAGAGCGGGTTTCCTCAATTCACAAATGTTAATACAAAAGTCATGGTAATGTGCCCTCAGAGCTCCTTCTGATTCACTGTCTGGCTCCAAATCTCTGGTGTGGATTTTCAGGATAAGAGCTAAAATAGACTGAGAATAATAAGCCCAGATCCATACTTCATGCAAGAGGAAGGTTAGAATTTGGTTGAAATTGATTTACCAGGTAAATTCTACTATTTTTCAGGTCTGTAGCATCCATGATTTTAATACTAAAATATATGTTACTCTCTTTATTCTCCTAATTGTTCCTTGGATGGTTTAGAATAGAAATCTCATTAACTCCACTGTTACCCAGATGGCCTTAAATATTAGGATTCTCTTGTTAAAAAAAAAAAAAAAATCAGCAGAAAAAATACTTCCAGAAATATAGCACAATATACTAATCACTAAACTTTTATAAAGTAAAATTCTTGCCTAATTATAGATAGCTTTCAAAATGTATATGTATTTTAGTTGCATAATTATATCAAAATAATTCATTGACATTAAAAAAATTGGCAGCACAGATTTGATAGACCCATGTATCACTGAAAGTTCTTCGGTTGGTTACAAGCAACCAAATTCAAATCTGGCTGGTTTAAACTATAAAAGAATTTATTGGAAGGATATGGAATGTTTCATCAAAGTGAAGAAGCAACTGACCAACCAGACTTGGATAAGGGCAGGAATTAGGGAGGCTCTAGGAATCTAGATAATGGGACTTATTGGGCAGTCTTTTTTCCTAGGTACTAGCATCAAAATAAATTAGCTTCAATATTGTTTCAATTCTTGTGTGACTGTGCTCAATTTTCAAATCCCTGCTCCTGTCTGGCCCAGTTTGGGTCATGTGAACATTCCTTGGGAAGAGGAAGTTATGGCGTTACTGACAGTTCCACCAAGACTGCTACAGTGATATGGTTGGGGTGGTGTTGGGAGAAGTCTAGCATTTTCCCAAGGAAAACCAAGGTGCCATTACTGAAAGAATGGGGGCATTGATGTTGGACTGGCAAAATAGCAGATGTTCACTATAACCCCTTTAGAAGAAATTAATTTTGCTGTAATCTTCTTATCCAGAACCATTGGATTTAAATTAGTGCTACAAACATCTGAGCACTGCCCTACTCTGCTCAGCTGCCACAACAAAATACTACAGACTGGCTGGCTTAAATAGCAGAAATTCGTTTTCTCAAGTTCTGGAGGCTGAAAGTCTGAGATCACGATGCCAGCATAGCTTGGTTCTGGTGAGGGCTCTTTTCCTGGCTTCCAGACAGCCACCTTCTCCCTGTGTCCCCACGACCTTTCCTCAATGTACGTGCACGTGCGCGCGCGTGTGTGTGTGTGCGCGCGCGTGTGCATGCGTGCGTGCGTGAGGGGCGGGGGGAGGGAGAGAGGGAGAGAGAAAAAGAGAGAAAATTTCTTCCCCCTCTTATAAGATCACCAGTCCTTTCAGATTAGGACCCCACCCTTATGACCTCACTTAACCTTCATTACCTTCCTAAAGGCCCTATCTCCAAATACAGTCACACTGGAGATTGGGGCTTCAACATGTGAATTTGGGGGGAGCACAATTCAGTCCATAGCAGGCACCTACTATTGGACTCGGAATCTGCTAACTCACTTTGATATTCTTCTCATCCTCATGCACAAATGTGATTGCAAAGTCCAGTGAGCGGGTGCCAGCTGTTTCCTGAGTAATCTGTTGGAGTTTGTCAGGCTCTGGGGGGTTTACTGCTGTTGGCAGCCCCGCCTCTCCTCCTCCTGGACCAAGATGCACTATGCTCAAAGCCAAGGCTCTGTCTCTGGTGTCCGTGTGCCAGGCTGGCTTGTCTGAGTCTATTCCTCTCTGCAGTTCACTGCGGTCACTGCTCCAGTCTTTGCAGAGTTTCTTCTTCCGTTTTTCAGACACCCCTATAGGAGTCACTTAGAGAGGCCATGTGGAGTAGTGGAAAGATACAGAAGTCAACACCTGCGTTCTGTTCCTAGCTCTATCACTTACAAGCTGCGTGACTTTAGGGAAATCACTTAACCTTCAGTAAGTTTATTTATGCCACAAATGTGTATTGCTTTCTTACTTCCAAGTTTTGTGCTAGGAATTGGGAAGTCAGCGGTACATGCTAAGAAGGATGCTCTGAGAGCATGAGGGTGGGGAGGCATTAGCGAATCTGGTGGTGTAGGTTGCAGAAGCCTTTCCCAAGGAAATGACTCTCAATAAGAAAAATGAAGGATGCGCAGCAGTTACCTAGGAGAAATGGTGGGGGCAGCTGGGAGGGAAACACATTCAAGACAGAGGGCACAGCACGTGCACAGGTCCTGACGAAGGAGGGACTTGGCCCATTGAGCTTCTGGTTGGATCCACCACAGACATGGGAGGAGTGATGCGAGATGAAGCTGGGCGGGATGGCAGGGGCAAGAGCAGGCAGCCGTCGGGCCCTGACAGAGATTGTATTCTCTGTCCCAGGACCGGCGGTGGGAGTAAGGGAGAGACATGCTCCAGTGTGTTTTTAAAAGATCGCTCAGACTAGAATATGGAGGAGTACTGGAGAAGAGTAGAGGTGGCTGTGACTAGATGAGTGAAGTGGCCAGAGAGGATGGTGGTTCAGAATGGGGTGGGGGGAGTAGAGATAAATAAACATGTTAGTCATTTCTGACACAGGTTACTCTGCCCGCAGATTGTACCATAGCTACCAACTGGCCCAGAGTGTTGTTTTCTGAGTAATGCACTCAACAACATTTATCGAGCAATTACTATGTGCCAGACGTTTTTCTAGGTGCTGAGGATACAGCAGTGAACAAAACAAAGACTTTGCCCTCAAGAAGCTTACTTTCTAGTAAAATGGTTTACATTCTAGTGCAGTTGTAGGATCAAATGAGATATGTAAGTCACCCAAACACGAGTTGTTACTTTGGGATCTGTAGTTCATTGATTTCTAGGGAACACTGTTTTTCAATTTCCTCCCTTAGTTTCCCATTGCTGCTGTAACAAATTACCACAAACTTGGTGGCTTAAAGCAACACAAATGCATTATCTTAAAGTTCTGAAGGTCAGAAGTCTAAAATGCATCTTGCTGGGCTGATATCCAGGTAGTGCAGGGCTATGTTCTGGACGCCCTGGGGACAGTCTGTTTCCTTGCCTTCTCCAGGCTCCAGAGGCCACTTGCCTCCTGGGCTCATGGCCCCTTCCCATCTTCGAAGCCAGCAATGGCCGGTCAAGACTTTCTCACATCACACCACTCGGACATGCTCTTTCCTCTCACTTTCACTTGTAAGGATTCTTGTGGTTACATTGGGCTCCCCAGCATAATCCAAAAAATCTCCCCATCTCGAGATCCTTCATGTCATCTCATCTGCCGAGTCCCTTTGCCAGGCACAGCAGCATAGTCCCAGGCTCTGGGGGCCAGGACAGGGGCCTCCCTGGGGTCCAGCTTGACTGTCTGCTCCTCCCCAGCTTTACTGCACACAGACCGTGAAACAGAAGCGGATTTTCTCCTCTCTCGTTCCAGCTGTGTTCTCAGTGTCTAACTGAGCAGTGAAGTGACTGAAACACAGGGATAACCACAGTTAAATCAGTCTCTTTTTCCTGTGCCTGAGAGGTTTCAAAAGGATCCCAGAGAACTTCCTCTTTATTAGAGGGTTAAGTGTCAAAGCCACAGGCTTCTCCCGGTGCTGCTGGGGAGAAGAGCCCAGCAGGTTGTTTCTGGTTAGCATACTTGACTTACTGTTCTCAGAATATTCCAGGCAGTATCTGGAAATCTTTAACTGTGAGTGCTCTGTCGAGCAAGATTTCCTACCTACAGTGTTCCTAGGGGCAAGAAAAAAATACGCAATTTAAAGAATATCCCTGACACATTTTACAGCGGAGAGAAAGGAAAAAGATTCAGGTGAATAAGAGAAGATATGGAACTTGTTTTCTTGTGACAGAAAAGATTCTAAGCAATTCCTTAAAGTATTACACTTTCCCATTATGCTGCGTATTTAAGGCATGAGAAAAAACACCGCTGGGGATATTTAGTGACCCATTTACAACTAAATTAATTGTCAGTTCGTCGTCAGGGTCCAAGCTGTAGTTTTACAGATCTCTCCCCACAGTCCCTGTAGAAAAGCTGCTTTGAGAAAGAAACAAAGGGTTGTGTTCAAGTCCTCTTTTTTCCTTTAAACAAATGACTAGGGTTTCCTGATTCCAGGTAAGAAATCATCAACTCGGTAACAGCAAGTGAAAATTAACCCTTTCCGATGCACAGTTGTGTGAGATGCCGCTCACTCCTCAGCTTGGAACAGCTGCACGTTGCTGGGACTGTCCAGGTCGGCTTGGACTTCAGGTCCCTGACCGAGGGGGCTTAAGAACTGGCAGTGGGAATACATGTATGGGTGAAAGTGGGCTTGAGAGGGAAGTTGGGTGCTAGAATGTCCAAGAAGACCAGGCCATCTGGGAGGAAAATGGTGCAGTGTGCTCTCAAGTGTTGCCTGGGGTGTGGTAGGGAGAGGATGTTGACAAGGTAAGGGTGTGTCGAGAAATGGCAGCAGAATGAACTTTTCTGGCCATGTGTCTCTATTGTTTCCCATTTCCCATGTTAGTGGGTTGTCTGATCTGATTCGATTCTTTAGCAAAAAGGATTCTCCATTTTCCCCAGCCTCGTGAGAGAGCCCCTGAGAGAAGCAGTAAAACTGACTTCAGGCAGCACAGGCCTCGTTTTTGAAGGACAAAGGCACAAGAGGTACCCAATGTGCCAATATCCACTTTCTTGGACTCACAGGGCATTTCTTTCTTTCTTTCTCAGCCATTTCAGAACCCTGCTCTCTGCTTTTGTTCAGTCCTTGTAATCAGCATCATCTCATCCGCGCCTCTCAGCCCCCGGCAACACAATGCTGCAACCGGGTACCCTCGCCTTCCTTCTCTGCCACTGCAGTTGCGAGTCTCAAGGGCACCCGCAGAAGAACAGAGGCTGCTTCTGCCAGACATTGAGAGTCTCCTTTCCCACACTCCAAGCAGTAAAATAGGTAAAAGAGAGGTGAGGGAGGGTCTCTTTTTCCCTTTCGGAATCCTGGCATCAAAACCCTGCCAGGATTTACATGCAGCACTTTATTGTGCATTGCGGTCTGTAGCCACCGTCTCTTCTATTAAAGTTAGAATTGATTCACTAGGTAATAAATGGAAGAATCCTCCCTAGGCTTTCCAGCAAAATTACTTATGCTATTAGTAGCATTAAGCAGGCTTTTACAACTGGAGATAAGCTACCCTGATGTTCCATCTGCCAGGATGTGTGGAAGCCAGGGCTACTTTATATGACCGAGAGTAGGTGGCAGGGACAGAGGGGGATGTGTCCACTTGTGTCTCGAGTCCTACGCTTAGATTCGTTCATGTTAGGAATTGCTGTTTAATTCTTTCCCAAGAAAGTCACAGCTCATTAAAACTAACTAGACTCAGAGAGCATAAAAAAACACACTTTAAAACTTGACTTTGCCTTAGGGTTTAGCAACCTGCCTAGTCAAATTGCCCTGGTGTTGATCTTACAGCAAAGCTGTCTCTGTAAATAAATCACCAGGTAGCCCTGTCCAAACCTCTGAGAAGTTTGTGCCACCGAGTTCCTTCCTTTCAGCCACCTGCAGCTCGACAGGCAAGTGTGGGGTTGGCACCAACCTGAGCAGGCAGGTTGCAGGGCTGCTGAGCTGCTAAATGGAGGGGTACAGTTGAATCCTTTATCTAAACTCCTTTAAAAGTTCATCTCAGGGCCTCAAAGTCGCATATTCTGGAAAGTGGCCGTGTGACAGCTCCCTTTTCAATAGATGAGCTCAGAAAAATTTCAAGTGGAAACTTTTATTATTTTATTACATCTTCTCCTTTAGAAAAATCACATAATGAATACTTTTTCAACTCAAATAATCAGCCCTTAATTTTATTTCTTCTAGAAATGCTGATTTTCATATGTTGGAAAATGGTTATTCCTCTGGAGTGCAGAGCACACGGGTAAGTAAGCCATTTAGCAACAATATAGTTAAAGTGTTGAGAGTTAATCATTTCTGTCCCGACTCCCAGTAAATCTGTTTTGTGTGTCCCAGCTTGGAGAACGTTATGTAGGACACAGGCGAACATCTGAAGACAATATATCAGTCAGGCAGCCGGGGCCTCTCTGGGGTGTGGTATTTATGGATGTGGTGACTATTGAATGGGCCGGGAAGGACGTAGTGACCTCGCAGCCCTGCTGGTGTCACTTCCGAGATCATCCCAGGCACTCTGTTCCTCCCAGGACAAGGCGGGTGGTGCAGAGCAGCAGAGGGCATGCTCTTCAGAGAGCAAAGGCAGCAAAAACCGGAAAGCTCAAGGAGCCAGATGGATCCACTAAATTCTACACTCAACGTTCTTCCTCGTCCCAGTGGTGAAAATGACATTGAACATTTAACAACTCACACGGTTAATGCAGTCCCAGTTGGAACCAGAGGAGCACTTAGAAAACAAGAATGGACATAACACTGCGAATCAGGAGCACAGGGAGAAGGAAGTTCTTGTATTCAGAGGACACACAAGCTAAATGTCAGCTGGGCATGACCACTCCTCCCGCCCAGTATGACGCCTCAGCACCGGCAAATGCATTTCATTCTCATAGAGACCCTGGAGGGGGAGTGTTGTGGGTTGAATTTTATGTCCCCAAAAGATAGGTTGAAGTCTTAACCTCAGTATTTGTGAATGTGACCTGATTTAGAAATAGGATCTTTGCAGATGTAGTCAAGTTACGATGAGGTCATACTGGGTTAGGAGGGACCCTAATCCAGTTACTGGTGTCCTTATAAAATGAGGGAAATTTAGACGCCCACAGAAAAGGGAATGCCAAGCGAAGACACAGACACACAAGGGGAAGATGGCAGACATTGAAGTTACGTAGCTACAAGCCAAAGATTGCTGGCAAACACTGGAAACTAGGAGAGAGGCATGGGACAGATTCTCCCTCTGAAAAGAACCAGCCCTGCTGACACTTGGATCTTGGGCTTTTTGCGTCCAGAACTGTGAAAGAATACATTTCTGCTGTTTTAAGCCCCCCAGTTTTCAGTACTTTGTAAGGCATCTCTAGGAAACTAATACTGTGAGTATTCCATTTACAGAAGAAAAACACAGGTTTCTGAGGTGTTAAGGAACTTGCCTAAGATTACATAGCTGGTAAATGGTTCATGGAGACTTAAAACCCAGAGCTGTGACTTCAGATCCTAGGCCCTTCCCCTCACATGACCTTATTTATGGGATGCAGGGATAACCCACATTGTTCTGTTCACAAAATCAACTAATCAATATCCCTGAAAAAAGTCAGCATGGAGGTAAATAAAAAAGAGAAGTGCAGCAATTCCACGTATGGGTGTACACCCCAAGGAACTGAAAGCAGGGTCTTGAAGAGGTATTTGTACACCCATGTTCACAGAATTATTCACAACAGCCAAGAGGTGGAATAGATGAATGGATAAACAAAATATGGTCTGTACACAAATGGAATATTATTCAGCCTTAAAAGGAACAAAATTCTGACACATGCTACAGCTTGAATGAACCTTTAGGACGTGAGGATACGTGAAATAAACCAGTCACAAAAAGGCATACACTGTATGATCCCACTTGGGATATCTAGAGTAGGCAAATCCAAGATGAGAGTGAGGAATTGCTTAGTGGGTATAGACTTTCAGTTTTGTAAGATGAAAAGAGTTCTGGAGATTGGTTTCACAATGATCCAAATGTACTTAATGCTACTGAACTGTATACTTAAAATGATTAAGATGGTAAACTTTTAAAATTGTGTTTTGCCACAAGGAGAGACAGAGAGAAGGAGGGAGGAAGGGGGGAAAGGGAGAGAGGGAGGGAGGGAGGGAGAGATATGTGGATGGGGCCTTTTCCGATAACAGGATTTTGTTAGCTTGGCTCAGCTGTGAGAAGGCAGCCCGACAGAACAGTTTTGTTTCCTCAGTCAAGAAAATGTGGTTTCTGCCTGCCTGGGACTTGCATTCTGTGACAGCATTCAAAGAAGCGGGGTTGTCTACCTTACTCCAGCGGGGCCTGGAAGCCCACCGCTCTGCCAGGTGCCGGCTTTGCCCTTCCTGCCGGCACACTCTGCCGCTGTTCATGCAAACTGCTGTTAGAGGCAGCCTGGCTCAGGTGTTCAGCATCTGCTCCCGAGACTTACGGTGCTATGTTCTTCTCTCAGAAGACTTGGGGAACATACCCTTTCTTTGTTAGTAGGTGAGAGATTTTAATTGCATTGCTTCTTGATTTTGCTAGCTTGTGGTGAAGATGGAAGTCACGAGGGTCTCTCCTGTGCACCGTCCCCTTCACTCCAAAGTCATGCTGCCCGTAGCAGAGCTCCGGCTGACAAGGGGCCTGCAGGGGGCGCCCTCTCCGTGCTCTAGATGGGTGGTGCACGCCTCTCTGTTGGCACCCCCGCTAGTCTTCATGTCACTGACACACACATTCGCGATCTGATTCATTTGACGTTTATAACTCGTTCTACTGAGAGTTTAAGGAGTGCAAAGGGGCATGACAGATCTGTAAACATCATCATGTTATGTGAGGAATGTGCTGGCGATTCTCCATCTGGCCCTCCAGACCCACTCTCTGCCCTTCTCCGCTGACCTCTAAGTGTGGCATGTCCTGTGCTCCCTTTGTCCTCTAGCTTCCACCTGGTTTCAGTTCCTGGGAGGCCCTGGCAGGAGACAGGCAGGCAGGAAAAGAATCCATTCATGACAGGCATTCTCTCTGCTGCCCCCCTGCTGGCCCCTACTAAGGTCAAGACTCCTGTGGGGTGTTGAGTGGGGGTGGACTCTCATGACTGTGGCTCCCTGGGGATCTTGCAACAGCTCCTTCCCTTTGCCCTTAGGCTGCAGGGTTGTAATAGCTTCCTGTTTTTCTAGGCCCTGGGTTGCTACATTATCTTTTGTTGGCTTCTTTAATTCTTGCCCACACCTCTGTAAATAGTTCTATTATTAAACCTTTCAGTCACTCCTTTGGGTACCATCTGATTTCTGTTGGGACTCTGACTCATTCAGTGAGTGCCAGGAGCAAAAAATGTCACAGAGAACCAAGAGGTTGGGAAGGGACAGGTTACATCAAAAATATATCAAAAATCAAAAGTTGATTGATATACTTAGGTTCACTGACTTGCTGACTGGAGTTTTTAACATGAAAGGCACAACAGCTCCATTGACTTGGCTTCTCATTTTTAGTAGTCTGCAAATCTTTTAAGACATGCACCTTCTGTATATTCTGACCGTTATTCCTCTCCACCGACAGGGTGTGAGTGTTTTGAGGACCAACTATTGGGAAGAGCTATACACTGGTGACTCAATCCAAAAAGATAACAGCAATAATAATAACAGTGACAGCTGATGTTTATTGTTTATCATATATCAGGCATTGTGCTAAATCTTTTACGTATGTATCATCCCACTGAATCCTCACACCAGCTCTATGAAGCAAATGCCCTATTCTACAAGTGAAAGAATGAAACTTAGGCTAAATATTTGCTCATGATTTTATAGTTAGAAGTTGAAGCCAGGCAATCCGATACCAGAGCCAGAGCTCTTAACTATTAATATTATTGCACAAGTATTTCTCCAAATGTGTCCCTAGTGCCATTGGTGGAATAGGAGACCATTTGAGGACAGTCTATGGGTGAAGAGTTTCATTTGATTAGTCATGTATTTATATTTAGGCTTACCTTCTATTTATGACAGGTAATATTGGCTTTCCATTTTCAATAGTGATGTAGTTTCCCTTTCAAGATAGCCATGATTAAAAACAAGTCAATAAATTTAAAGAAAAATATTAAGGAACTGTACAGGCTGAGTATGGATATAGCCAAAATTATGACTGAGATTTGGGGAACACTGTACCCTCCACACTGGCCCTTAGTGAGACCCAAGTGTTCATATAGAACAAGACTCTACTAGAACTAGAAAAATTATTAATAAATATATCTGCTCTCGAATGTCTCTCCTGATTAACTTATCCATATTTAGCCCATTTCCAGGTACTATTTATAATACAGCTTTGCTACAACTAGAGTTTCTGTGCCACCAACCTGCTCACATAGAGTTGACAAATAAGGGAATGACATCAGCGTAACATGGGAGTTGTGCTGGTCCATGTGTAACTTTTTTAGGTGAGGGATGCTGTAGAAGTGGGCATAGAGTTAAAGTCATCAAGAAGAAAGGAAAAGTCCTCAGCTCCCCTGTCGCACAGATTGGGGCCCTTTCAAGTCTACTTGAATTAAACAGGAGTGCCTGTACCCGGTGTTCCCTCCCAAAGGCGTGCATCCCCAGCCTTGCTTTGGCAGCCCTCTTGCCCTTACCAAGCGATGCTCACTGCATTTCTAGAAAATCATATATAGTTTCTCCACAGGATAGAGCCAGGGCCCCAAAATCTAATTAAAGGTACCAACACCCAGTGGGGCAGTGGCAGGCTGTTTCATGTCTCCCAGCTGCCTACAAATGCACCGCACTAACACCACTACCAGCGACACCAATACCACTTCCTCCTCCTTCTCCTGAAGCTTAAGTCTCTTCCAAGTTTCTCATCTAATTCCGATGAAAGCAGCAAATAATTAAGTTGCTTCATCCACATATCCGTGGCCAGGAGGGGGTTTAGCACGGGTAAATCTTAGCTGTTGGTCTGAGCTATTACAAACCCTGGATTGACCCCTGAGCTTCCAGCTTGTCCTGTCCCCTCCTAGACTTGATTCTGACTGGGGGATAAGGCGCGGTGGGGTCTTTGGCCAATTCCAGCTCCTCAGTGTTTGTCTGACTCAAGACAAAGCCTCCCAGCACTGCGCACTCGCTCCTAGGCTGATCCTTGAGTCATAGCCCCTCAGAGCTGAGAGACTGAATCTACGAATGGGCTGGACCGTATGTAAAGATAGAGCTTTGACTCACAATCTGCAGCAGGGGACCTGCTCAGGAAACCAACCCCTTATCTACAGTAAACAACCCAGGAGGCCAGCCTGCTGTAAGTCAGACCTGCAGGAAGGCAGGTCGCTGCCTCTAATGACAATCCAGGAAGCCAAACAATAACTTCTGTAACAGTCAGGCCCAGATGGCCAGGACTTGATGAATAACTGGCAGCTTCCCTAATTTTTGTCCCCACTTTTCACTTAGAACTAACCAGAGCAAGCTAAATAGGTACCCACCCCTAAACAACCCCATAGGATGCTCCACTTCGAATTAGTCCACCTGCAGCTGCCCCAGGCCCCAATCAGGGCACACCTGAAGCCTTCCCTTGTTTGCACTACAAAGCTTTCCCACTCCTCTGCCTGCATTGGAGTCTCTGCCAAAACTCAAGTGATGGTGGCTGATTCCCACAGAATAAATGGCCTTTGCCATTCTCATTTTGTTGACCTTTGTTTGCACAGAGCCTATAACCTGCGTATCTTCCTACGCCCATCTTAACACCCCACCTAGTGATGAGACTTCAGACCTCGGCTTCGCCCCACGTGGACACGATTTCTTCCTTCCTCTGCTGGGGAGAGCGTCAGCTGGAGCACTTTCCTGGGTGAGCGCCCAGGCAGGGGCAGGGCTTGGCTGGACTTCCATCTTTTCCTGAGTAAGGCGCATGGGATGCTGGCTTCTTTAAGAGCCAGTGACCAGGCAAGACTGTAACTGGGTTTTAGGTCCAGTTCCTGCTTTGTTTCCCAGTCCCACCTACCCCAGGAGAGTCGGGGCCTAGCCATACTCTTGCCAATTCCTCCTTCTCAGGGATCCAAGTGTGGTTTATGAACCCAAGCAGACTAGTATGGTCCTAATCCCCAGTGGATAAATTTCCTCTCTGCCAACTGCCTGTCTACACAGCCAAGTCCAGCTGCCTGGATTCTCCTTGTCCCACCCCTGCTCTTCCTCCAGGGAGCTTCTCAGCCCTTCTTTCTTAACTCCGCTCCCCCAGCACACACACTATTACTGCCTAGGTCAGATGTGTGACCAGCCAGCAATGTTCTCATTGCCCAACACAAAGGTATCTGAATCATTCAGAGCCACCCTGCCAGGCTTGGCTCCAGCAGAATTTCTGAACAGATTGAGCAGTGACCACATGATGGCACTATACAGCTAGCAATGTTCTCAGAGAGTTGGCAAACTGCAAAGCCCCAGGGAGTCACGATCTGTATTTTTCTGTTTTGGGGAATGTCAGAAAACTGAAAACTGGTAATGGTCAACATGCCCCCAGAAAAATCTTAATGTTATTTTGCCAAGGATTCTTCCTGATCAATAGCCATTTGTGTCTGGCACTTGCCAAATGTTAACGCTCCCGCTTCAGCACACATCCCGCCGCCCATTGCTGTCTTCCCTTTGTACTCAACACATGCACATTTCTTTTCCAAACAGTCTGCCAGTTGCTATGAACACAAAAATAGACACACAAAGATTTAAGAAAGATTGAAATGTCTTACCTAAGCAGGAGTGAAATGATTTCTCCTTTTGTTTTGGTCCATCGTTATGCTAAATAAATAGAAGCCTTTTCCTTGCTTCAGATACGTAGCTGAGTGAATCACGGGCACAAATGAAAACTGCCCATGTCTGGAAAAACCCCTCAGCCACCCTGGACAATTAGTCATTACACATTTACATAGCACAGAAAAGGTTGCTCAGGTAATCCTACAAACATTTGATATTTTCCTATGTTTTCCCTTGGCTGATTCAAATTCTTTGGGCTTAAAGTTTGTTTTGTGCGTGCTTTTAAAAACAGAGCACTGTGATATTTACTTGGACTTATTTTTAAATGTGGCTGAATGACAGCCTGCTATGCCTCGGGCTCTATCTGAAACGCAGCACAGCACAGTGGAGAAAATACATCTTCGGGAACAAGTGGTGGCGGGTGGTGGTGGGGGGTGGCCTGAATCCTGGCTCAACCCTTTCTTGCTTTGTGACCTTGGCCAGATGTTCTTCACTTCTTTGACCTTCAATTTGCTAATTTGTGATCTGGGATAAAGAGTATGGGACTTCTAAAGTTGTTTGGGGGATTAAACGAGGTAATGTAGTATGCATAATAGTGCTCAATCACGGGTCACTAGTATTCCTTTGAGTAGAGTGGGTGAGATCACAGTGTATGACCTATGGCCAAGAAACTGAAAGGTCAGGAAATTTCTCCTGCTCCTTTGGAAATCCCAGGTGGTGATCAAGAGCATGATCTTTTGAGTCAAACTGTCTGCATCCAAACCCTGGTTCTACCATTTGTATGGTAGATGAATTCAGTAAAGGAAAGCAAAGCTTCCAAAGCCTCAGTGTCCCAGTTTGTAATGTCAATAATCATAGCCCCAGCCTCATGATGCTGGTGTGAGCACTGAATGATATAATGAGTGTGTCAGAGGTTGAACTGTGCCTCCCCACAAAGTGTCGAAGTCCTAATTCCCAGTACCTGTGAGTGTGACCTTATATAGAAATAGAGTCTTTTCAGATGATTAAGTTAAGATGAGGTCATTAGTGTGCACCCTAACCTAATACAACTAATGCCCTAATCAAAAGAAGAGATTTGGACACAGAGAGACATCCGTGCAGGGAGAATGCCATGTGAAAACGAAGGCAGAGATCAGTGATGCATCTGCAAGATAAGGAATGCCAAAGATTGCCAACAAACCAGGGGAAGCTAGGAGACAGGCATGGAACAGATTCTCCCTCACAGCCCTCAGAAGGAACCAACCCTATTGACACTTTGATCTTGGACTTCTAGCCTCCAGAACTGTGAGGCAATACATTTCTGTTATTTAAGCCACTCAGTTGGTGGTACTTTGTTATGGCAGCCTTAGCGAATGAATACAGCATGGATGCATGTAACCCAGTGCATGGCTCCTAGTCAGCATTCAGTGAATGTTAGATACTATCGCTATTAATGTTGGCTGGTAAGATTCTTACCTTTTCGAACTTCAGTAGCTTTGCACAGGAATATTTCCAGCCAGGTTCTCTTGCCTGATTTCTAGAACTTGCTTTTCATTGTGATGCTTAAACATGTGCAGAAAAGAATATACAAAAGCAGACTTCAATCAAGCTGTTGTTTAGATTTTTAAAAAATTTAAACACCTTGAACAGAGATCACTAAATAGAAAGCCCAGTGTATAAAGAATAGTTTTATGTAAGGTAAGGGTAGTACCTGACAATGTCCATGATTAAATTGCAGGGTGTTTTGGCAGATGTCAGGCCCGTAGCAGACAAAGGACACAAACCAGCCTTACTGAATGGGGGTACGTGGCATCCGGATTTGCTATTCACACATCTCTAGGGAGTGGAAGTTCACCTCACGAAAAGCACCAGATTCGTAGCAGGGCTCTTCAGTGGCTGCTTTTTTTTAATACTTGTTCTGTGACAGCACAAAGGAAGCAGTTTTATCCTCTCACTTCTTGATATGAAATGCCTCACTGATGACTAGTACATGGAAGTCTTGCGGAACCGATCTGGCCTGTGACTTGAGTTTGGATCTTGGCATCTGAACTGTGTCTAAGCCAGCAGAATCTCCAAAACCACCTACACAGCAGAGGAGCTAGCACAGCTCCTGACTCATGGAAGGTGTTGGTGTAAAAATGAATGAACTGCAAAAATAAATACATATTTTGCTAATACTTGATTCTGGGATATAAAGCTCATTAGGACAGCCTCCCTGGAAGGTACACTTTTAAAGTTTGAGGCAGGAAGTATTGGTGGCCCTTCTTTCTGGGAATTAAAATTGCAAGCATTTCCTTCCTCTCACACATGCTGTGTACAAACAATCCCTAGAAATGAACTGACTGGAGTATTTTATTTCTTAATTAATCCAGTTTTGCTATTTGGAATAAATAGGATGATGTTCAGGCTGAATGAAAGAACAGGAAAGTTTAGGGGATACAATCCAAGGAGGAGTTTCAACTCCCTCCACATCTGCTGCTCTACTTTGCTGTAAATTAGATTCTAAAATTAATTTAATTTTTCATTTGAAACTGCTCAGCTCTCTCTCACCCCTTTCTCTTTTCTTCCAGCAGCTGATTCTCCTGCCCAGGGCCCTGGCCCTTCCCTTAGAGACCAAACGCTACTTTCTACATCATCTGACAGTCCTTTTCCCATCATTTTTTCCTCACTTAGCTAGATAGGTAATGTTTTAGTAAGAAGGACATGATAGCCGGTGGCAGGACTAGGTTTATGGGTATCTGAGAAAGACAAAGATCTCCCCCGTGGATGGTGGAAATTCCACTCTGTGATTCATTTCTTTCTGGGAAGCACCACCCTCTTTCAGCATGCAAATACTCATGACAGTACATAAGTGGACACATATTCATCTTGGCTTCCCCATCTGGAAAACTGGGACACAGCATGGGCTAAGTATTTCACAGGGCTCTTTTTGGGAATCATATTTTCATGTATTTATTAATACTCAGCCTCCCATCAGACAAGGTTTTGATCTGCTGACCACAGATACCATACAAGAAAAGAATGGTAAGATAAAGTTAAGGAATCAGGAACAAGGAAATTATATAAAGTAATAGAAAGTCGAGACTAAGGAAAAATATGGTTAGATGTTGGGGAGGGGTGGGCTACAGAGTTTCTATGATTAAACTTTAAATATAACCCTGAGATTCTTGAAAGTTCAAAGATTAAGGGTCAGTTATTTGGTTTTCATGACCAGAGAGAAGAGTTAAGTCTTCCAAGAGATGGCATGTGGCACTCGAATATCCCCAGCTCCGCCAAGTTGTGGGTACCGTGAAGTGACAAGTTCATTAATAATACTTCAATAATAATAGAAGTTTCTCCTGATTTCCAGCCACCACTTGATCTTAGATTCTTATCCTTGATTTACTACTCTTCTCCATTTCCCTGCATCTCCATATTTCGTCTAGTCACAACACAAACAGTGACAACAACAGCAACTACAAAACTAGAACAATTTTCCATAGACATCAATTTGTGCAAACAGACATGGGCAAGGGATGGTCCCTAGTCTCTTGCTAATTATGTGAAACCGGATTTGGGATCCTATTTAGGCTCTCTGGGACCTTACTCCTGTAAGACTATCCTGTGTAAAGTGCTATACATATGTAGGATTTTATTCATGTGTCATCTAAAATGTTTAAAAGCCATTTAGAAGGTAGAAAGGAAAAGTGGAGACTGAAGACGAATGTTGCCCCCTTCCCCAGCTCTCTTTGCATTGACTCTAGGCTTTTCTGTTGTTGTTAAACCCGGATTTCCTTAGTGTTCTTAACAAACGGGGGTGTGCTTAGTAGTAGGCTGGATATGAACAGGGAGGGCTCAGACCTTTTTTGTTTTTAATTAAAAATGGTTCTATTGTAAGTTGTCTATTCGAACATAGTTGGAACCCCTTGGGTAGAGGGGATAATGAAACAGTTCGGGAACTAATCTAAGCCACAAGGAAGAAACCATGGAGAGTTAACCTGCGTTCTGGCTGAGGACTCGGCTCCTGACCAGTGGCCCCTGTTATGGTCTCTTCCCTGCTCGCTTTGCAGATCTCCTCAGGTCACACCCTCATGCTCCCTTAGCAGAATATTAGCTCTTATGTTAGGCATCATCACTTTTTATTAACTTGTCTGTCTGGATTGTGGAGTTGCCTGAGGGGAGAGTTTTGTGTTTGCTCTCAGTATCACCAATTTCTAGCAGATTCTTAGCTCCATGAGGGCAGGGAATCTATTTTGTCATTTTATATACTTCCTGCTCAGTCTCCAATAAATATTTGTTACGTGGATAAATAAGGTACCAGGAAAATTGTAGGCACTTAATAAATATTTGTTCAATTAATGAATTGTACGTGGAAACCAAATTGTATTTCCATGCAATAGAGGCATTAACTATTTTGACATAAGAGCTAATATTCTGCTAAGGGAGCATGAGGGTGTGACCCGAGGAGATCTGCAAAGCGAGGAAGGAAGAGAGCATAACAGGGGCCACTGGTCAGGAGCCTAGTCCTCAGCCAGAACGCAGGGTAACTCTCCATGGCTTCTTCCTTGTGGCTTAGATTAGTTCCTGAACTGTTTCGTTATCCCCTCCACCCAAGGGGTTCCAACTGTGTTCAAACAGGCAACTTACAATAGAGTCCATTTTAAATTAAAACATTTAATATATCCTACATAAAGTGACTATCTTATCCACTTAACATTTCTAGCCTTCTCTTTAGGCCCTTCTGGTTATGCAAGTAACACATGTTGCAGAAAATCTGGAAAACCCAGAAGAAAAGAACAATGGTACAGAATCCTCCCACATCAAATTTTAGAACTGTTAATATCATCCCACTTATAGTGCATACGCAATTTTTTTTTCCTGATTTTTACTTAATCATGACTATTTTCCCATATCGTTAATCTTTTTGGCTTAACATCCTTTTTAATGGCTATGGAATATTCTGACTTACTGATGTGTCTTAATTTTAGTTATTTTTCTTATTCCTTACAATGTAGATTGGTTTTGATTTTTCACTATTATAAATAATATTGCAGTGAAAACTTTGCATATAAATTCCTGTCTGCATTCTTGATTGTGTACTCAGAATGGATTTATGAAACTCTTTTTTTTTTCCCTCCAAGTAGTTCAGGGCAATATATTCCAGTAAA
>RJWJ010031842.1:0-18942 GCA_004363605.1 Indri indri
ATCTGCGTTCAGCAAGCTAGAGACCTAGGAGAGCCAATGTGTAGCTCCAGTCCAAAAGCCGGCAGGCTCAAGACCCAGGAAGAGCTGGTGTTTCCATCTGGTTCTGAAGACTAGAAAAGACTGATGCTCCAGCTCTAGGCAGTCAAGCAGAAGATTCCTCCTACCCCAGGGAGGGTCAACCTTCTTGTTCTATTCAGGCCTTCAACGGAGGGGATGAGGCCCGCCCAGATCAGTGAGGGCAACCTGCCTCACTCCGCCTCCCAATTCAGACGTTAATCTCACCCAAAAGCATTCTCACCCAGACTAGTGTTTGGGTGACCAGACACACCCAGAACAGTGTTTGGCCCAATATCCGGGCACCCCGTGGCGCAGTCAGGGTGATGATTAACATTAACCATCACACCCGTGAGTGCGACAGCTGATCAGTTAAATCACTTTTGCTAAAGTCATGAATACAAGTCAACTCCTTATAGCATAACTTGCATTTGTGTTTATATCCACCTCTCTAAAAAGTCTATGAATGCCTTAAAGGTGGGAATCGTGTATTATTCATTTCTAGATCCTAAACATATAGAAGGAATCCAATAACTTCTATTCACTGAATTCATATTATGCGTCATGCACAAAGTGTTAACGGCATGGCAGTGAGCAAAACAGCCAGGTCTTTGCCCTCGGAGAGCTTACGTGTAGGTGAGGGGGTAAACAAAAAATAAAACAATCAAATATATGACATAAGGGTCAGTGGTAAATGTGACAAGGTGAGAATAAGCCTGGCAAATGGACAGAGGAGGGGTGAAAGGTCGTTTGACACAGGAGCTCAGAGGAGCTGGAATGGGTACCCGAACAGGTGAAAGCATTCACGAATGAAGCCTTCAGGGGGACCGTGAGCACGTCGGGGCGAGCGGGAGCTTGGAGGCGCACGGAGCGGGAGGAAGGCCCCTCCCCGACCCCACCAGGGATTTGGCTCAATTCGATTTTCATCTCCCCCAGCCCTGGCTTTTTTGCCTCCCGTATTCCGATTTTCACAGCGTGTTTCACAGAGTGGCCATAGAGTGCCTTCTCTTAAGGGGCTTCCCCACGGGAGTAAGTTTAAGTCAACTTTATTACTTCGCTGACCTTCTCCAGCATGAGGGCTTGGGGCCAGCTTCCATTTCTAGAGAAATCCTTCTAAAAGTCGTCCTCGGGAGACGCTTCAGTAAATGAAGACAGACTTGGCAAAGAAATTTCAAGCCTACCGGCAGATAATTAAGAGAGATTTTCGAAGCCTAGGGGGGAATCGAAGACCATTATGTATGTGTGGTTTGCACTAAACCACTTTTATTACCCATCGAGCTCTGTACGGCTGCACGGTAACTAAAGATGAGCGTCCACAGCTGATGACAGAATGACAGCCACGTGGATGCCAACCTCCAGGGGTCCACGGAAGCCACACGTAAGGTAGGTTGTATGGCTCGTCCCAAGTAATTTCAAAAACCAAAATAGGTAACGTTACCCCAGTTCTAAGAAGAAAATGGTGATGGAGCAAATGAGGAAAATAATTCGAAATTTCTCTTTTCCTCTTAGGCCTCCCCACTCAATTTCTTAGTGTCAACAGGGATGTGGTAAAAGGAGTAAGATTCCGTGTGGCGTCATCGGAAGTCTTTGGGAGGTTGCACGGGAGAATCTGGGCTTTGGAAGCAGATAGGCGCAGAAGCGAAATTTAGTTCTGCCAGTTAAGGGCTGTGTGGTCTCAGGTAAGTTGCTCAGTCTCTCGGAGCTCCACTCCCCTCGTCTGTGAAACACCGACGTGACAGGGTTGTTGCACCAATCACATGGGACGGGGTCAGGGAAGTGCCTGCCACATGGTAGGTGCTCAGTGAGTGACAGTTTGTTTTCTTGGGAAGGAAGTTACGTAAGGAACTCAGAAGAGCATTGATCGTAGTTTCTCTCTTGTCATTGCTAGCAAAGATCACATCGAAACGGCCTTTGTCAAGAGCAGGGATCAGAAAATCAAATGCCTTTGGTAAGCCTGCTGTGGGATTTGCTTTTGGGATTTGCATTGTGGCAAACTGGAGGGCCCACGTCTACCTAAAGGGGGCAATGAAGGATTTATGGCCGAGATAAAGGGGTCCATCCCCTCCTACGGAGGTAGCTGCTGGAGGCTTTAGCCTCATCTGGAGGCGGCAGTTGCTACTAAGCTCCTACCTGGGAATGGTGCAGACCCAGTATTAGCAGATTTTGCTTTTTAAGAATCTCCAAATCCATATTTCTATGTGAAATTTTCAGGTCACATACAGTGGCTCCTAATTCAATTAATAAAAACTAAGTAGGCCACAGAAAGCATACCTGCAGGCCGGATGTGGCCGGCGGGCTGCCAGTTTGCAACTTCTGGAAAAGGAATATTCCGTGATTATATTCTCACTCTTTGTATAATAAAATAGTTTTAAAATAATTCTTCAAATCGGTCAGGCACGGTGGCTCACGCCTGTAATCCCAGCACTCTGGGAGGCCGAGACGCAGGATTGCTTGAGCTCAGGAGTTCGAGACCAGCCTGAGCAAGAGCGAGAGCCTGTTTCTACAAAAAAGAGAAAAATTAGCCAGGTAGCCAGGCGTGGTGGTGCACACCTGTAGTCCCAGCTACTCGGGAGGCTGAGATGGGAGGATCATTTGAGCCCAGGAGTTGGAAGTCGCAATGAGCTATGATGGTACCATTGCATTCTACCCAAGGCAACCGAGCAAGACTCTGTCTCAAAAAAGAAAAAGAAAAAAAATTTCTTCAAATAATTCCACACAGAACAAAGAAGCCAACATACAGATAAATCTCTTCCTGTATATTTCTGTTGTTAGGCTGTCAAGGGCCAAAATAACCTTAAAAACCTACGAAGTAGTTTGCTGTTATTTATTCCCCAGGAAGAAGCTGATTGCCAGGGGGCAGACAGCTCGATAGCTATGCCTAGGTAAACGCAAGTTCATCCCTGCTGATAAAGCTGTTTTCTAGGTTGTGCTTATAACATGTGACAGTCCCCCACATGTTCTATGGTAGCGTAGAAGATTCAAAGCATTAATGGATAGTCCACGAAATTATTGCCTTCAGATCTTAAAAGAGAGGACGGAAAGCACTTCAGAGAAACTATTTTGTTTTTAGAAGACACTTTCTATTGGATCCAGATTAGCTTCACAATGACAAAGAACGCTCCAGAGAAGAGCCGATTGGAAACTATCAGTGGCTGAAAAGTATTAAGCAGCCAGTGTTTTAATTAACTAGTTCCACGCCGTTTCTGAATTCAGTACAGAGTAAGAAAAGACATCGCATTTCAACATGAAGAGCCTCAGCGAATGTGAAAGCCCCACGTTTGAGTGACAGTCTCGCACACACAGCAAAACCAGCAACTGTAAATTTGGAGCATTTATAAAACCCAAGAGATGTCTAGAGTATGTGACAATCCAGATATACGTGCCTCGTTTATCCCTAGGAACGGTCTCCCGTGGGGGAAATGTACTGTGACATCGCTTTGATGGTGAACAGGCACATTGAGATGGAATTACCTTAGTTAATATGACGGTGGTAACAGGGAAAGAGAAACGCTGGACCAGAAGAACGATGGAGCATCTTTAGGGAGCACGCTCAGCTCCTTTAACACATGCAGGGATTTGTACAGAATTGGCTGGGGTGGGGGGAGTTGAAATTATTGATACCGCCTCTCCCCAAGGTATCCGTGTGTTCTGCAGACACATCTTCAGCAAATAATTGCTCCAAATATAACCATCCAAACAGTACTGGGCAAATATTGTATCTGAAATCTGATTCACTTTATCGATTGGCAGCTTTAGTGACATGTAACACAAATTAATTCAGTATTCTGCTCATTTTTCCATATTTCCAACACTGAGTAGTAAACAACTTCCATAAATAGATGCGGCCTGAAGATGTTCATGTTTCTATCTATTCTGGGCACCATAAGATTGATTGATTGATTTAGAGACAGAGTCTCGCTCTATTGCCCGGGCTACAGTGCCGTGGCGTCAGCCTAGCTCACAGCAACCTCAAACTCCTGGGCTCAAGCGATCCTCCTGCCTCAGCCTCCCGAGTACCTGAGACTACAGGCATGCGCCACCATGCCCGGCTAATTTTTTCTATATATTTTTAGTTGTCCAATTAATTTTTCTTTCTATTTTTAGTAGAGATGGGGGTCTCGCTCTTGCTCAGGCTGGTCTCGAACTCCTGAGCTCAAACGATCCTCCTCCCTTGGCCTCCCAGAGTGCTAGGATTATAGGCGTGACCGGCCAAGATTGCTTTCCCTGTTAAAATATTAGGTTAGGAAACAGCAATGAGGATCTGTAGAAAGGAACAAAAAAATTATTCTACCAAAAGGATGTTTCAGGGATCTGCTCTAAAAAAAATAATTAAAGGATTCTCTCTTATTACCAGGAAAAGGCATAGTTTGGAAGTTACAAAATTTAGAATCTGGGACACAGAAATGGTAAGAGGGTGTTTTCGGTAAAGCATATCGAGATCATGGAGAGGTAGGCACTAAAATCAAATAGCACGACTGCGCCGTTTGAAAAGCTGGTCTTCATTTACTGCTGTTGTTTCCCACACCCTCTCTTTCTCATGAGCCCCTATCTCTTATATTATAATGGCCTCAATAAGAAAAGTATTCTACCGCAGGAATCTACTTTTTTGGATGGTAAGCATATTTCAATTACGGTATTAAATATACCTTCAATTTGAGAAAGGCTTTCTGGAAAAGATGAGTCAAACTGAAGTATAAACTCATCTTTTTGCAATCATGTCCCTCTGGGATTATAATGTTCCCAAGATATTTCATCATCTCAACTGGGTCAACACTACAATCCACTTGAACAGCAGAGCACCAAGGGGAGTTGCCGTGCTGGGTTTGGCACTTAACGATGCTGGCGTTGGAGTTGGGTTCCCCCTTGAGAAAGCCCCCCACTGTGGGAATGGAATCTCCAGAGTGGGGTTTACTAGGGTGGTCAAGACGCCACTTTGCAAGGTCAGTGATGGTCTGACTGGCCATTTGGACACAAACTCTAATTGCGGTAGCGGTAACGTTTCAACGCAGATTGCTGCATTCTGCTCAAATTCCTGCTATCATTTCAGTCAGAATCAATGGTCTTCCTTCTTACCAATTCCCCCAAATGTGTAGGTTGCCGTGACCTGCCAGGAATGCATCAGAGTTCCTTAATAAAGATAGATAGATCACAGCAGTGGGTTAAGTGACACAGCTAACAGTTAATTCTTGCTTCGTTGAGCCAAAGCAAATCATTCTCATTTAAATGAAGAAACCTGTTCTGCTTCCCAGTGACTATTTGGTATCAGAGTGGCGATGACAGCTTGTGCCATGTGAACCTTACTTCTCTTTGGGGGCTCCTAGGACATTCCTGCTAGCATCCTATTGAGAATGATAAACATCGAAACAAAATACTTGTCCAGATAAACACGCGAAATACATTTGTATTGCAAAATCACTTCCTAGAGTGTGTGTTTAAAAAAATGTGTGTGTTCACTTTCTTTTTCAATCGTGAAAATGCGGAATCCTCCAAGGGCCTCCTGGCCATGAGTATGAATTAGAAAGTTCTACCGAGTAAGCTCCACGAATCGTCTTGCAGAAAGTGCCTGGGCTTTTCAGACAAAGCGCACAGTATGCATATAAATCATTATCACTCTGGGGCTGATCGGAAAAGGGCAGGTATTCTGCAGTCCTGGCAATGCGTGTCTGCCTGTGGCAACTGATAAGCCAGTTCAAATTAATAGCTTGAAATGAAAACGAGCCTGGGGTTAGAATAAAGGGAAATGGTTTTCCCACGTAAGGAAAGCTTCGCCTCCTCAAAAAGCCCCTTTGCTCCCCTTCCTCCATCCTCTTCCTCTTATCAACAGCAGCCTCGGCTCGAGGACGTCCACGGGCATGACTTAGCACGTGAGCTTCCAGATCTCACAGGCAGGAGAAGCGATGGGAACAGCTAGAAATGAAGATGTCAAAAAAATGGCATTTTTCGGTAGTCAGCTCACGAAAGGCGCTTGAGGGTTTCTCGGGAGGGGCTGTCCTACCGTGAGACAGGGCGAATCCTCCCTCCATTGGCCACAGCTCTGGGCACCCTGCCACCCAGCGCGCCCACTCCACGACACAGGTGCCTCTCATTCAGTGAGAAACGGAAGAGAAAGGAAAAGCTCAACGGAGAGAAAAAGGGTGAGACAAATGCCCTGTTTCCAGGACAGGAGGTGGCACGGGAACAGGGAGAGTGGGTGATGTAGGTGAGGCTTACAGGTGAAAAAAGGACCTGGGTTTTAATAAAGAATTTTAAAAACCTGCTTTTTTGCCATTTTGCCTTCTTGGCATGTTGGGCCTGGATTCTTTTTTGGGGAGGAGGGGGGAATGTATCAGAAATCAAACTTGTGCTATCTTAGTTTATCTTCTAAAGTTCGACAACGAAGAAAGGGAGAAAAACATCCGGATCTTTGAAAGACCCTTTTCCAAACAGTGAAAAACACACCTTGGTATTCTTGCTGCCTCGGCAAGAAGCCTGGGAGCCTGAAGTTTGTCTAAACTCAGGATTTCTTTGTTGGTTAATTAAGCCAGACAAGGTTTTACTTCCCTAACTATTGACTTCATTCCCCTCACGTTCCCATATTTTATTTGGTAAGAGAAGCTGTCTTCTATGCAATTTTAATCTTATCTTAAAAGAAAGATAGTAATGCCATTTTATAGGCAAAACTAATTTTTTAATCAAATTAGCCACTAAGAATGCATCCTAACGTTTTATACTCTTCGGTCCTGAAGATTGTTACCGTTGTAAAACACCGAGTCAGAAGAGAGGACAGAAACTTTGACATCGAGCAGATGGGGTTTCAAACTCCAGCTCATCAGCCACGCACCGGCCACGAGCCGCTGGAAAGTCACTAAACTTTTGTGAACCTCTGTTTGTTCACCTCTAAAGGATAAGGTTAAAAAATACTTGGCAGCATTTTGTGAGGATCACTTTAGATGGCAAACACACACCCATCATGGAAGATATTATGCATTCGTTCTATTCATTCTCCCAATTTGAAAATGCTTTCTGGAGATTTAGTTTAACTGGTAGCCTTAGAACACCTTCTCGGTCCAGCCAGCTCCGTGGTTGGCATCATGAAAACAAACACCACATGTGCTCGCTATCAAATTGGAACTAACCGATGAGCACACAAGTGCACAGAGGGAAGTAAAACTCAGTGGAAAGAAACCAGGGGTCGGAGGGGAGAGGAAGAAAGCAACCTAACGGGTACCATGAACACTGTCTGGGTGATGGGCACGCCTACGGCCAGAACTCAAGCATTACAAAAGCGATCTACGTAACCTAAAACATTTGTACCCTCTTCATATTCTGAAATAAAAAAGAAAACATCTAAACGCTGGAATTTTGAAGAAGAAATATTTGAACCGGAGCTTAAAGAATTACAATTTAAAAGAGCTGAGCGGGGAGGACGGAACGAATGAACAAAAGTATACAGAAGGGAAGGCGTAAGATATTTTAAGCGCCAGGAAAGCAAGGACCTTGTCTATCTTAGTCACCATGATGTTCTTCACCACCAGCCCTTGGAAGAGTACCTGTCTCAATATTCGGTGACTATTTGTTTAACGGATGTAAAAATGAATTTATGGAGAGAGGAGTAAGAATAGAAAACCAGGTCTACCAGTCGGGTCTCAACAGAAAACAGAATTTCTCCCAGATAATTGAAGAGAAAAGACTTTAATGAAAGGATGATGGAAAGAGGTTGGGTAGGGTTAAAGGAAAAAATAAGGGATGCGGAAGCATCTAGACAGCAGCAACAAGAGGCTAATATACCACCTCTCAGGCTGAAGAGGCAGGACCGGCCCCTTGGCAGAAAAGATGCAGCTGGCACCAAGGAGTGGGCTGAGTAGAGGGCACGCGGAAGAAACGCCCTGACCTCTCTCCTCCTCCTGCCCCTCAATCTCCCGCCAGCGCCCCCCTCCACCGAACACAGTGGGAAGCCAGACAGCTCGAGAGCAGGCAGAGAAGGGTGGAGAGTGGACATGGGAACAGGAGTAAACGGGATCACCAGCCCACAGGGTGAACTGAAATGCAAAGCTAGTTTAAAAACATTTTCATCCATTCCCTGCTCCCCAGATATACACTCTGGCCCACTCATTTGTTGTTGGCTGGATTGATAAGCTGTTCGTGGCCGACAGCTATCAGCTGTTGAAGAGTTTAGATGAGGAAGTAGCAGATATAAAGCTCTGGGAAGCTTCCCCTGCGTCCACGGTCCAGCCCGGCCACTCCCTAACTGCAAACACGGGCTGGTTAGTTCACACGTCTCTGCCTCAACTTTCTCATTTCTAAAATGAAGGCGATTATAGCAGCCGCTTCGCAGTGTTGCTATGTGGATCAAATGAGATGATCTAAGTGAAGCGCTTAGATCTGAGAGTAGTGCTTTTCTGAGAGCTTATCTTGGATAAAGAGTTAAGCAAATTTGTCTTATATTGAAGAATTTTCAAATCGGTGTTAGAGCGAGGTTTTAATGAATCTTGCAATCATGAGGGCTGGAGTCCTCTTACGACTCCGTGACCACGCAATCTTACTGTGCTTTCGTCTGCCCAGGCCGGGAAGCTCCCTTCCTTAGGCATTGATTTTTCCTCCTTTAAATAACAGTAGGGTGTTAGAGAGCCTTTAGGTAGCACCAGAGACGTCCACCTCCAGGCGACCGCAACACACAGCCGCGGTTCGGCTACCAGCGCATTTCTGAAAATCGCTTCCTTGGCATCTCAGCACGTCATTGGAAAGAACAACTGAAGCAGAAAGGAACTCAAGCAATGACAGGAGGGCTTCGTTTTTAAACTCGTTCGTTGGCAAGCTGAAAAATTCGCTCAGGTCAGTTGGAGTTTCCATCGCAAGAACTGGCTTCTGATAGGAAGTCCGCAGCTACGGTTGAAAAGCCTGAAGCACATTCTCCTCACCCATTTCCTTATTTTTCCAACAAGATTCACGTGCCTTTTTAATAGGTGAGATGTGTAACCCATGGACTGCGGTGCTCTCCTGTTTACACCATCATTAAAGTTTAAACACACAGACACTTTGTGGAAAGACTGGCTCTAATTATGACTTTACGCACCTCCCCCATGTCCAGTTTTGTTTTTTTTTTAATAGCATTATTCTGAGTTCTTGACGAACATTCGGGGAAATTTCTAAAATCATAAATGCATTTACAATTCTCACACACCAATTTAACTTGCATAAGTTAAATAAGAAGGTACAAAAGTTTTAAATGTCATTTTGATATCTGATACTTGTGGTAATTTCAATATGTAAGTGAACCTTCATGGTGATTCTTAAAGATAAATTGCTTATTATCGTAATATATACTTCATACAAGTAAATAATTCTCCAACGAGTTTATCTTTTTTTTTAATGTACCTTAAAAATAGCATCTCTGGGGCTAGAAAAATCCTTAAGCAATGATTTTCAAGGACTTTCTCTGTCAATACTTGATAGTATTTGAGATCTACAGACAGATTTCAAAATGGCAGGTTAAAAATTGTACAGGCCAAACATTCGTTGAAATACTTGGGACCAGAGGTGTTTCCAACTTCCAATTTTCTTGAATTTTGGAGTGTTTGCATATACATAACAAGATATCTTGAAGATGGAACACAAGTCTAAGCACAAAAATTATTTACGTTTCACACATACCTTACAGACATAGCCTGAAGGTAATTTTATGCAATATTTTAAATAATTTTGTGCGTGAAACAAACTTTTGACTGCATTTCGACCGTGACCTGTCATATGAGGTCAGGGGTGGAATTTTCCACTTGTGACATTATGTTGGCAATCAGAAAGGTTGGGATTTTGGAGCATTTCTGATTTTGGCTTTTTGGATTAAGGATGCTCAAAGTGTCTATACAATATAATCACAACTATGTTTGTTTTAAAAAGCAGCAAAACTCACTGTACAGAAAGGTGAAAGGTAAGTCACCAAACTCTTATCAGTAGTTACGTATGGGAGATAAGAATAAAAGAAAGGTTTTAAAACAATGCTAATCCATCCTCAGGGATTCCTGATCCCTTTTTTAGACTTCTCTTTTAGAATATGGTGTCAGAGGCCATTGTGGAGAACAGGGCTCTGGGTTTGAATCCCGGCTCCGTCAGTAACTACTGTATTACCTGTACAAGTACAAAAATCTCTCTGTGCCCAGTTCGATCATTTGTAGAAAAGGGATAATAATAATGCTTACCTCACAGAGTTGTTGTGAGACTAAATGAGCTAATGCATTTACGTCGCTTAGAACAGTGGCAGGAACTTACTTGGAACAAATAGGTGAGTGCTATTATTTTGTCATTTATAATTAATCTGCTCATGATTCCATCTCTTCTGTTGGAATGTGACCTCCTAAGGGTAATGATCACCTATGTTCTTTGTCTTCTATATCCCTGGACCCTAAGACCATGTCCAGGGAATAAGAGGTGCTCAGTAAAGAGTTGTGAAAACATGAATAAATGAATTCCACATGGCAAAGTGAGGTAGGGTGACACTGTCTCACTGGTGATGATCTCACGGTGACTGTGCTCACCTCGTCTATGACCCTTCTTTCTTTTAGCCTTCATGACATAGCTGCTGCTCTGAAGGTAGTCCAAGCTCATCTGCATTGATCCTGGTCGCTAGCAAATGGTTCAACCTACGATGGTACATCTATAGACCAACAGAGAGCACATACGAAGAGGAATGTTACTCTAAAACATTAGCAGCCTTCCTAGCACTGGAAACTTTAATCCCCTTCCAGATTCTCATAAAGACTAGATCACATATAAACCATAAGTTCGGTAGAGCTAAAAGGCACTTACTGCATGTGTACAATCAAATTTTATAAGTCAGCCAGGATTTTTCTTTGGCGCCACTCTCCTCTTCGGCAGCCCAGCCTAGAGCCATCGGGAGAAGCTGCACTTGCCCCAAAAGTTTTCTGGGGAGACCAGGAGTAGACATAAGTGGCTGGCCGACACCTTCACGGAGAATGAGTTTGACCCCCTTCCGAATTTCCTCCAAACTTCATTTTTCTTTGATTTTTAAAAGGAATAGCATTTTATAAAAGCGTAACACATCGAAGGCCTATTCAAAATTTCTTGTGATGAAACAGAAATGATCGTATTCAACGAATGTTCAATCGACCTATAGTCATTGCTACTATTTGTCTTTCTTTACAACGTCGGCAGTCGGAAGTAGTCTCCTCAGCTTCCCGTGTCCATGTTTCAGCGCCAATTCTTGCCATCTCGCTTAGGCAGTGGCCATAAAAATATTAAACACATGCACACCCCACACCTATATCATCACGTGTTTGAGTAAAAAAGATAAGTAATTTTTTTTTTATCCCTGTTTTAAGATGAGGCCCCCAGGAGGAGAAGTGAATAAATCACCTTGGGAAGTACCTTAGAGATCTTCAAAGGGCTGCTTGCTAGCATCCCTCCCTGCCCTTTATTAACCCATTACGGGTCATTACTTCATTAAAGGAGACTATTAAAATACCCAGGGGATAAGGTAGAAGAAATAGATGGGCTGGAATTAGTCGGCACCAAGTAAATACAGGGCAATGGAGGGAATTCAGTACAGGTGAGAAGCGTTAGTGATCGTGTATGTCAATTATTAGACGTTGTATAAATACCGGCGAGTATTTATACAACGTCTAATAATTGACAAAGTGTTCTCACCTAAAGGAGGAGAATCAAAAGAGGGAGCTGAGAAAGGTAGCAAATTAGACTAGGTAGGGAGGCTGCCTGACACGGACACACGTGGTCTTCAGACCTTAAAATTGCCTTGTTTTAATTTTAGGTCAGATGGAGATACTAGAAATTATGGGGACTGCAGAGACACCTTGATACGCCCTTAATTATTCTGAAATGTAAAACAGGTGAGTCAAAATCTGCCTTAACGTTTTGTAAACTTTGACACCATCGCTCTTGCTATTACGGAAAAAAAATGTATTCTGATAATTCAGAATTTTTAAACATTTCTAATTGTTATGAGTATAAAACAGTTGTGTATATTTCAGGGTACATGTGATGTTTTGATACAGACCTATCATGTGTACCGATCAAATCCAGGTAACTGGGGTATCCGTCACCTCAGACATTTATCGTTTCTCAGTGTTAGGGACATTCCAATCCCACTCTTTCAGTTGTTCTAAATCTTGATAATGAAGTGATGTCAGGAGATGGGTTTCACGAGGGCTCCCCAGCACCATGGACGTGGCAAATTCAGAGATCACAACAGAATTGTAGCACGAGGGCAAGAGTGGTCAAAGGCCCTCTGAAGTCCAGAGTGGACCAAGAAGAAATTCATATTTCTGAGCACCGATTCCAGCCGAGCTCTGACCCAATCAACTGGATGAAGCAGAGAAGTATTTCTGCTCAGAAAACCCAGGCGACCCTTACTCTGTGACAGCTTGTCTTTCAAAGCACAGACCAGAACATGGCCCAGATCCCATAGGGTGCAGTCCCCCTGCTCTGAGGCAAAACATTATTCCGTATGAAACTTTCCAAGAAGGAAAGTGTGAAAGTCTGAGAGCCCAGCCTGTCCCTACCCCGGGAGGCCGTTATGTACCATTTCACTGCAGTTTCTCTTTGCTTTGTTTTTTTCAATGATGCATTTAGCTGCAGCGTGTAGGGAGAAACCCTGTTCACCAGAGTGGGGTCATTATCTGCACACAAAAGGCCATTTAGAGAAAGAACAGCTCAGTCAGTTCAAGCCGTGGCTGCTGGAGTCCAGGCCCATTAGAAAAAAGGTTGGCTGTTTTAGTGGGATCGTGAAACAAAATGCAATAATTAGGGCTAACCGGGCACCCTGCCCCTGCCGAGAAGGCTGCCTGGGATCGTAAACTAATTCCCTGCGAGTTCTAAGCTTAGGGGAAAGCAAATCGCCAACACTGAATGACAGTTCAGTTGTTAACCTTTACCCTAGAGGCTGGGTTTTCCTTTTCTTTTTTCTTTTCTGGTATGTTTTTAATAGATGTCACTTTTATAGGGTTGGGCTGTTCTTTCTCCAGCTCACCACTATTGACAGTCTCAGATCACCGTTGTGCGTCTGTATGAGTGTGTACGAAAACAAAAAAACGCGTGAAAAAACAGATATCCTAAAATTAACAGTGGTTATCTTTAATGATGAAATATGTGAAAGAACTGGAAATTAATTCTTCTCCCCCTTCACCCAATAGTCCCTAATTGCTCTTTTATTAACACGCAATATAAAAGGGAGGAAAAAAGACATAAAACACTTCAGGTAAAATTTTCTACCATGTTTCGCTTCGAGAAGGAAAGAACAATTAGAGTTTCAACATGAATTGTCATGAAGAGAGGGAGGTGTAATGCTCTGAGAAAAGGCAGCATCCTGAAGGTACGAGAACGGATGTGAGCGTTAACCAGTCTACACTCGCTTTTCTCCAGCCACTTTGTGGCATCTGTGCAGAACTCATTTCAAACTAACAGATATTCCACGGTTGTTAGTAAGACAGTAAGTTCTGAGCATTTAGCATGCTCAGAGGTGCAGGGTTCAAACAATGCTAGGACAAACACATGTGAATTATTTAACAGAGATTTCCTGCTGGATTGATTGGTTGGAATTTCCTGGATACTAGAGAGTAGCTGTGTATACAGGGCATAGATAACCAATAAATATCCGATAACTAAGATGAGACTTAAAATGCTATTGAAAATTTAACATGTGATGATTCTGGGATCTTGCAGAGCCTTGACTGATCGTGTTGAATATCAGGAATGGCCAAAGTGCAAATTCATAAGGAGTTCCCTTTGCTAGATTATGTGACAAATCTGCTTTTTCTGTGATATTATATTTAAAGTGACTTGCAGATAGAACGAGGATAGGAATTCATGGCTTGGGAAATAGAAAGTCGGCATTTCCCTACGCCTTCACCAGCTTTCATTACCACTGGCCTTCATTGATACTGCTCTCATAACAAGGTATTTACCGAGTGCGGGACATTTAATCCACAAAGCATAATTCCTGTGATCACCTTGCTTAATGAAGAATTTAAGGCCGGGCGCAGCGGCTCACACCTGTAATCCCATAACTCTGGAAGGCCGAGGCAGGTGGATCATTTGAGCTCAAGAGTTCGAGACCAGCCTGAGCAAGAGCGAGACCCCGTCTCTACTAAAAAAAAAAAAAAAAAAAAAAAATAGAAAGTAATTAGCTGGACAACTAAAAATATATAGAAAAAATTAGCTGGGGATGGTGGCGTGTGCCTGTGGTCCCAGCTACCCGGGAGGCTGAGGCAGGAGGATCACTTGAGCCCAGGAGTTTGAGGTTGCTGTGAGCTAGGCTGACGCCACGGCACTCTAGCCCGGGCAACAGAGTGAGACCCTGTCTCAAAAAAAAAAACAAAAACGAAAGTAATCTCTTTGCTCAAAATGTGATCAGAAAATGCAACATGGCCCTACAAAATTAATAGATAAATGCGGTCAGCTTGTACACACCTCTGCATGTAGTCAGGAACTGGAAGATTGAACGCATTCATTCTCTCGTCATATATGTTCTGAGCACTGCGTGTGCCAGACACCATGTTAGGGACTATGGTGTGTGGGGAGAAAAACATATGCGATCCCTACATTCATGGCAAAGACGTATTAATACTTTAATTAAGTGATATATTTATCTTACAACAAGTGCTTTGGAAAATCACATGGAACTAGCAAAGTGTATTACAGAATCACCTAACCTACTTTGGGAGTCAGAAAAAGCCTGCACTAGCAAGTGCTATTTGAGCTGAGACTGGGGGGATGAGTTAGTGTTAACTAGGAAAAGAGAAAGATTCATCTAGGCAGAGGTGGAAGGAAGCATGAAATATCCGGAGAACTGAAAGCTCAGTGGTTCATGGAGGCAAGAATTGTTCAATCCCTCAGGATCTAGCAGCAAACAGAGGGTCCCCTCAAATGGGGCAGTCAGGGATGGTTTAATAAAGGGGCTTTTTACAATGGTGTCAGAAGGGATAAGGGAATTCAACAAGGGATGGAGAGTACTCTGGAACTGGCAAGAATGGAAAGTAGCTTCTGTGCCTAGGCATCAAAGGTGGAAGGCGGGAGTGTTTATCAGAGAAACTGGTGGTAGGAGAGAGACACCGCACGGTAGCTGGGACCTGCTGTGCAGAGATGCAGCCGGTCTGAGGCTCGAGCAGGGAGGGACCCAGGGGATAACTGCAGTCTCCGGACACCCTCCCGTCTCCTGCCTTTCTTTGATCAAAGGAACTGGGAGTCAGACGGTGAGGGAGCCTTCAGTGCAGACTGGAGAGGCCAGCTCCCAGGGCACACAGCAAGGCGGGGAAGGATAAACGGGGTCTGGAGGGGCGATGGAAAATACCCTGTGGAGTATGAATCAGATCATACCAGATCTTATTGGCCAAGTGAAGGATCCAGGCGTTGGTTTTTCTAAGTGGTAGAAAGCACGGGAATGGTGTGATCAGATCTGCATCTCTACAGGGAGATGGCTCTATGAGCAGATTGGAGCCACTTATGGAGGATGCAGGAAGCTCAGCTGGAGGATAGTGTGGACCCGGTGAGAAAGGAAGGTAGCATCCAGGCACCTGGCGGTTCTGGAAGGTGGGGAGGTGTCGGAAGCCTCAGGAGGTAAGTCTGTGTTGGTTTGCAAATGGCGAGTTTGAAAGAGGGAAAAAGAATTCTAGGCTTTGGGTTGTGTGAGCAGATGGATGGTGGTGCCATTCCCTGAAGAAGAACCAGGTCTGGGAGTTGGAAAAGGTCATGAACTTGGTTTTAGACAGAGCCTTTGAAAAAAACCAGCTGTAAATGTCAAATCAGCACCTACACATCAGTAGGTGTTCAACAGGCTACCTTAATTCCCCCCGCCAACACAGAGTGCTATGCTAGGCATTCTAGATAAAATATTTTCTCTAATCCTCAGAATACTAAGGAAGATATTATTTTTCCCATTTTATGGATGAGGAAACTGAGGCTCAGAGGTTAAATTCCTCGGTTCAGTTCAGTACTAACACCCAGATGTTTTAACTCCAGCTGGGGCTCTTTCTCCTTTGCTGTATCATCGAGTCACAGACGCATCAGAGAAGCCAGTAGAAAAGGTTGAGGAAAAGTGTCATGAGGTCTCTGTTTCATCTGCAGAAAAATTTTCATGTTTCATCTGCGTATATTTTGAATGGGATGAAAATGTTTCATCTGCCCATATTTTCTGCAGATGAAACAAGTCCTCATAGGGGTGAGGAGGTTCTCACAGAGGTTATCAGACCTTGTTTCATCTGCAGAAAATATGGGCTTTATCTTTTATGTTGTATTGAATCCTAGAGTAGGTTCGTGTGAATTTCAATTAATCAATCAATCAGTGCTCACTGAGCAAGAACCTTAAGACTTTGCTGGCTGTTATAAAAAGGTTAGGAATAGTATAAGATGATCCTTGATTCAAGGGTTTAAAATTTAATTGGGGAAGCAAATACACACAGGAAACACTCTGAGATGTGATCATATCATATGCTGATATAACACAATGAGACTGACGGCTTGGGAAAAGACAGCATATATCATGATAAAGTCTCATTTAGGGGAAACCTGCGTCGTGTGTACAAAAAGAAATTGATGAGAGAGAGACTGTGTGGATGGTCTAAGAAAATTCAGCAATTCAATATCGGTGTGCATATTGGCTATTTCCTACCCAGGAAATTTTTTTTTTTAAATATGCAGTTAATTACAGTTATCTAAATGAAGTATGCATCAAATGGTCTGAGAGTTGAAGTTTCTGGCAACCTATTTTATTTATCATTTATTTTTGAAATTTGTGCAACCAAGAATGCTTTGCTTTTTTTGACAAACAAGCGACAGCAATCTGTTGCTATCTTTACTGAAGGAAAAGCTGAAATTGCAAGTGTGTTTAATCTGATACGATCTAAATCTTTATCCCAATGATGAAAAATGCCGTCGACAAATCTTAGTCTAGGATTTTTGAGGCTCCAGAAAGATTATTCTTTATGCGAAAACCACCTCAAATTTATTTCCAAAAGGCAAGATAAGACCTCTCTCAAGTAATGGCATCTAGAAAATAGAAATTTTCTTAGTAGTAGGTGTTAGAATAAGTGACATTTGCATCACACCTTATGGTTTGCAAAATACTTTATATACTTTATCTCCTTTGACAACTAAGCAAAGCTGAACTTTCATCAGAAAGTTATGTTGGATATACAGTTCCCCAGAGAGGAAAAGTGTGTTGGTTTTAACACACTTATAAACAAATAATCAGTCTTAGGTACTTAGGCAGTAAGAGGGAGGCCTTGGGTGACCATATGGCACACCTGTGTAGCAATGCAGAAATGATGACAGCTATAAGAATAACTACATGATTGACCTTTTGTTATTTAGCTGGTACTGGTCTATGCACTTACATGGATTAACTTGTTTAATTCTACAAAATCCCCATGAAGAAGATATTATAATTATTTCCATATTATCAATGGGGAAACTGAGGCACCAGTGTGCCCAAGGTCACACAACTAGTAAATGAAAGAGCTGGGCTTTGAACCCCACAAGTTGACTCCAGAGCTCTCACTCTTAGCTGCTAAAAACTCTTTCCAAAATGTAGATTGTTTTTTAAATAAAAATTGTAAAACTGCCAATAATTTACAAACAAAAATAAAGGGAAAAAGTGAAGAGGCACTATTGTGAACACCGCTCAAACTACATAATAGAATCATATAAAAAGGAAGAAGGAGAGAATGATTCATCTGGTATCCAAAACAGAAGCCTAGAGACTTGTTCCAAGCCTGAAGACAAGAATGAATTTGTTGGTGGTGTTAACTCTTTTGAGGATAGTTATCGTTTATCTTGAAAACATGTATATAATGGGTTGTATCTGCTTGGCTTAAGGGTGTGAGATTTATCTCTGTCTAATCTCTTAGTGGATGGACTGTGATATGCATCACATTCTGGTTTTTTTAATTTCAAAGTATTATGGGAGTATAAATGTTTTTGGTTACATGGATCACTTTTGTAATGCTCAAGTCAAGGTTAAAAGTGTACCTGTCACACAGGTAGTGTTCATTGTACCCGTGAGGTAGGTTTTCGCCCATCACCTCCCCACTCACCCAGCTTGATTTCTTTTGAGATTTACTTTCCCCTATGCACATGTGTGCTTATTAGTTAGTTCCAATTTAATAGTGAGTACATGTGCTGTTCGTTTTTCCATTCTTTAGATACTTCTTTAGTATCTTTAGATACTTAGGATAATGGGCCCCAACTCCATCCAAATTGTTGTAAAAGGCAATTAAGTCATCCTCCCTCATGGCTGAGTAGTATTCCCTGGTATATGTATAACACATTTTGTTAATCCAATCATGAACTGATAGGCATTTGGGTTAATTCCACATGTTTGCAATTGTAAATTGTGCTGCAATAAACATTCAAGTGCAGGTGTCTTTTTGATAAAATGACTTCTTTTCCTTTGGGTAAATACCCACTAGTGGGATGGCTGGATCAGAAAATACAAAGAACTCAAGCAAATCAGCTAGAAAAAAAGTCAAATAACCCCATTAAAAATTGGGCAAAAGCCAAGCACAGAAGTTTCTCAAAAGAAGACAGACAAATGGCCAATAAACATATGAAAAAATGCTCAACGTCACTAATCATCAGGGAAATGCAAATCAAAACCACAAGGAGATATCGCCTTACCCCAGTCAAAATGGCTTTTATTAAAAGGTGCCAAAACAATGGATGGTGGCGTGGACGCAGAGAGAAAGGAACACTTACTTATATACACTGTTGGTGGGACTGCAAACTAGACAACCTCTGTGGAAAACAGTATGGAGATTCCTCAAAGAACTAAAAGTAGACCTACCATTCGATCCATAATAAAACTGTTTTTCTAAAGAAAAACAAAAAGAACGAATTTGTGTTAAAAATTCATTCCTATTTCCCTACAAACATATTTCTTTAAGC
>RJWJ010031843.1:0-18918 GCA_004363605.1 Indri indri
GGCACGGAAGTCTTACCATTCATCTTGCAGGCTAACCTGGGAAGGCAATGACTAGGTCAGCCTTAGACAACATCCTTGCTCTGTCTTGGCACACCCCCCATTAAGGACTACAGAGAAAGAAAGGCTGTCTTGCCATCTTCTCCTCTTGGAGGGGATACAGGATTTGGATGTGCCATTTATTTATCTTGCTCACTGTACACTGTGAACTTTTCTTGACTGCCTGCAGATTTTACTGCAATTATTTGGGGGATATCTACTCCTTTGCCAGTCATGTAATTTCCTCAAGATTAAAGATTATGTTTATTTCTCTATTGTAAGTGCCTGGCACGGTGTCTGACATCAATAATGAGCAGGTTCTCAATAATCATTTGAGTGAATTGCCCCTCCCTTAGCAAAGGCTGAGAGAAAGTTGAGCAGACACAAGTTTTTCAGAAAACCCCAGTGAAGCAGAAACAACATAATCATCATATTTAAGAATTAGTAATTGCCAGCTGTTTGTATAGTTATTGCATCTAATTTTTATGTTCCCTCCATCCCTATAAGGTAGACGGTGATGCTCATAAGTACAGAAAAAGAAACTAACCAGAAAGGTTAAGTAAGTGACTTAGATAGATATCACATCTAGTCAGTTGCTGAGGCAGTATTTGCATTCATGTCCATCTGATGCAAAGCAACGTTCTTAGCTGTTATGCCAGAACATCTCAGGGCCTCATCATGGATCACGTAGAGCCTTGCATATTTCGTTCTCCAGAGTGTGGAGGACATAGACCTCTTTTTTTTTTTTTTGAGACAGAGTCTCACTCTCTTGCCTGGGGCGAGTGCCATGGCATTAGCCTAGCTCACAGCAACCTCAAACTCCTGGGCTCGAGCAATCCTACTGTCTCAGCCTCCCGAGTAGCTGGGACTACAGGCATGTGCCACCATGCAAGGCTAATTTTTTTTTCTATATATATTTTTAGCTGTCCAATTAATTTTCTTTCTATTTTTGGTAGAGACAGGGTCTCGCTCTTGCTCAGGCTGGTCTCGAACTCCTGAGCTCAGAATGATCCGCCCACCTCAGCCTCCCAGAGTGCTAGGATTACAGGCGTGAGCCACCACGCCCGGCTGACACAGACCTCTTGTGAGGGTGAAATCATCCTTGGTGAGAAGGTATGAGGTAAGACATCAGGTTGGGTGGGATTCAGCGGGGACCTGGTGATGTGTGCATAATGATACCAGCACAATCAACATACGCAGGGTGCATAGAGGGACAAATCCAAGCTCCAACAATCAATCTCTAGCTTTGTAACTTTTAACAAGTAACTTAAACACTTTGTTCTTCAGATAGATCCCTCATCTCCAAATTGGAGCAAATGATAACACTTTCCACCAAATACAACTTGTTCTCACTTGCAAGTGGCAGCTAAGCTGTGGGTATGAGTAGACAGACAGAGAGACGTAATAGATATTGGAGCCTTAGAACGGGGAGGGTGGGGGGATGAAAAATTGTACCTATTGGATACAATGTACATTATTCAGTGACAGGTACACTAAAAGCCCAGACTTCACCGCTATACAATTCATCTATGTAACAAAATACCATTTTTACCCCCTAAATCTATGGAAATAAAAAAAAATAATATTACTTTCTGAAAAGGAAAAATTATAAGAAGTAAATTAAACTATCCTTGCAAATGTGTTTAGTATGATTTTCAACACATAGTGCTTAATGAATTATCATCTTTATTACCAATACCCTCATGCTAATTATAGGCATTATTTTTATTATAAAAAAATGTTTCTTTTAGAGGCTCAAGGAGCTGCTCAAACTTAAGCACCACTTGAGTATCATTTCAAAACCACCCCCTTTAAAGCTTAGAGAAGCTGAAAAGGTGTTATCCAGGAGAAGAAAGGATTCCGTCTGGTCAGTTGACATTCTCCTCACAACCTGCCAGCAATTCACTGTGGGATTTGCATAAGTCATTTGACATCTTTTCCACATCTGTGAAAGAAGGTAGTAAAAGGGAAGGATAGTTTGTGGGAGTGCTTTGAAAACCACCAGGCACCACACAGAGGCTCTTATTCTCGGCTCATCAACTAAAATTCGTAACAACAACGTTTCAGTTTTTCTTCCTATTTAAGGTGGACAGGTTGGAACACCTTTGAGTCGCCTCACCTTTTCACTGACTGACCAGCTAGCTTGTCAGGGACCGAGAAACAAGAGAAATGTATAATCTTTCCGTGAAACTCATGATTAAATGACAATTTTTTAAGGGCTAGGTTTGTACTTTAAATTTCTTGGCACCTTTTCTAGTTCTGTGAACTCACTGTCACACACTAACCCCTGTCCCCATAAGTGGAAGACTATGGCCCAGAAAAGCTGTCTACAAGTCACTGATAGCCAAGAAGCATGTTTTGCTGGTTCCTTCACAAGCACTACTTGCAGGTGGCTGTGGTTAGAGCCAATTAGCAAGCACCCTGAGGAGCAGGGGTCTCCTGGTCACCAATGTATAGGATTTGCCACCAGAGCTCTGCCCTCCTCTTCAGATGGGCCTGGTCCTCACAGTTTGCCGGGTGTACAGGGCTGATCCACAGTTCTCAGTTACTAGAGTTCCGTGGCTGTCACAAGTCCGTGGTTTTGTGGATACCCCCATCCATGTTCATTTTAATCAGACATCTCGGTGACATCCACAGAACACGACTTCCGCCAGCCAGTGATGGCCTCCTGATAGCTCTTTGGCAGCCACAGTTCCAGAGATTGCTAACTTTTATCCTACAGCGTTTGTGCAATTGAATTTGCTCTGCTCCCAAATGTTCTGCAGCTGACGGGATCTATGTAAATAGAGATATTTCAACTCAAATATTCATTCATTTCACTCAGTTCCTGCAACCTTTAGCTTTGAAGTTATCTGGTTATGAAGACCACAGCCCTGCTTGAGATTCCTGCTGCTTTTCCACGGCCGGTTCCAGAAAGGCTGCAGTTGTAGGCAGTACAATTTGAATGTGCTCAGCACACCCGGGCTGTCTAGCTTTGAACCAAACAGGCTCATCTTGGCTTAGTAAAAGAAGTCATAAACAGAGACAGAAATGCAGCTGAAGCATTATATTTAGCATTGCATATGCTTAGGTCAAAATCAGCCTTCCAAAATAGTAGCGCCAGAAATCCAGTTTAACTCCCTAAATGTGAGCGAATCCTAAAATGTTAAAGCTGGAAGGAACTACTATAAGGTATAGTATAGAGAAAGTGATGGGGCCTAGAAAGGGAAGGTGACCTTTTGAGTTCCTAGTTGGGGACAAACCCAGGACTAGAACCCAGTAATCATTAAGCCCAGTACCACCCCCACTAGTGCCTTACAGTGTCTTGTTCTTGTTTGTGCTTTAGAGTTAATAAATGATTCAAACTGCTCACAGACGTTATCTCATTTGATTGGCACGCATGTTGTATTGATTTCTATAGAACAATCCATTCAGTGAAACCGAAGTGTCCTGAACCGATTTACAGCTCCCCCTCCTCGGCCTCTGGAGCTCACTCCTCAGGTGGGAAGATTTCAATTTGAATACATTTCAGAAATGTCAAAGTGCCAGAAGTCACATATCCTTGTGCACAGGGGTAACTCTGCTCTCTTGTTTTTCCTCCATACAGGCTCAGGGACTCGGAGTGGTCCGAGCAGATTCAGGAATAATCATTCAGTGACAGATTTACAAAGAAAACAAGACAAAAAAGACAGCACATGAGAGAGATTAGTTTTTGGAAATGACTCCATTGCTTATTCCTGGCTTTTGCTGACACTCAGAGGGATTAAGGCAGAATGAAGGGGGAATGACAAACAGGGGACCCTGCCCACCTGACAAGGTGCAGTTCCTGTGGGTCTCCGAACCGCAGGGGGCCGAGAGGAGGGAGGGAGCCGCGTCCGCAGAACTGCGCATGCCAGGGCAGGAGGGCTGAGTTCCTAGGGTCCTGCCACAATCTTGGGCCACAGTCGCTCCCCTGGAAGCCCTCTTCTCACCTAGGACATGAGAGAGTTGAACCGTATCAATGGTATTAAACTTCTTATTATTGTTGTTATTAATGTTACTATTATCATTAGTGTTATTTGCAAAAGCAAAATGCTTTCTTCAGAGGAAATCAGAACATTACCCTGTAAAAGAGATTTTTTTTAATGGTCTGACTTTGGTGGTTGGGTGGTTAAAAACACCCGCACTGCAGGCCCTCCCCCGCCCAGGTCTCCGCACGCTCTGGTGAGCAGAGTCTGAAAGCAAAGGGCTGGCCTCCAAGGGCGTCTCATCTCTCACCTTATTATTTTCACTTCCATGTAAATCTGTCCTCTGTGCCAAGTACCTTCTAACAGTTTGCCAGGAGGGTGAGGCGCATCCAGATGGTTCACCTCATACTCCGATCCCCAGAGTCAAAGTGAACGTCGCCTTCCAGATGGCACTGAGAAGGCGAGTCCCCCGCCAACCCTGCAACTGAGTGGTTTAAGTGGTTTAAGACTCAAGGCTGAAAGGTAGAACTTAAGAAGGATTTTTAAAATATATATACCTATAAATACCTTGACATTTTGAAACAATCATTTAATAAAAAGCTATTTCTCTTAATAAATACAATATATAAATAAGCTATATGTAAATTGATGTATAAGTCCTTTTATCAATAAGAATGATGTTAAATGGGTCCATGTCTCAGGCTTATCTCTTGTCGTAAATAGTACCTGGGCCTTTACTAGGTTCTGCGTTTTCTGTTTGGACAAGAATATCGTTGAGTGCTGGGCACTGGCATCTTCCGCTGCAATCCTTTTATTTTCGTCCTGTTTTCTGTATCCTGTGTGAAAAAAGTTGGGTTCTGTATTACGATTCAACAAAGATTTTTCTAGGTAATTATATGCAGAGTAGTAACAGGTAGCCCTTTCCCAACTCCCATTGATTTCTTTGGCTCTCAGTGTTGAAAAGCACTGGAGTCTAGTAATTTGTAGACGCAAATTATGAGCCTTTTTCTGTAATATCCCATGTCTCTCTATTAGTGTTGTTTACCTTAATGTTTGTTGTTTATCACCCCAATATGATTTTTATTGGTTCCTAAGAGGTTTTACAAACAACCAACAACACTTTGTAATATATTTGCATTTTTTCCTGAAATGTCATGAGTAACATTGCCTTAAAATGATGGCAAATGCAAGAAGAGCTAAGTGTGAATTCCTTGTTGTTTTAGAATTTTGGCTGAGGCGCCAAAGCTGATAAGGAAGGGTGTTAATTATCTGTATATACTGAAAGGAGATGCCAGGGCATCTAGGCAAAACTGGCTAAGGGTAATCCAAAACACAGTTTGGTAACCTTTAACACAACACTCTTCATCTAGGGTATTTACAAAAAGAGAAAATTGACTGTGGGAAGATTGAGAGTGAAGATTTTCTCTGGGGACATTGCCAGAGTGCAGAGTGTCACCCTTTTGGGGTAAGAAAAGAGGGTTGATTTTTCCCCCACAACAAGCTAGGAGATGACAGCATCCAGAGAGCCACTCGTGGTGGGGAACAGGCACTTGCCAAGACTGGGGAAACTGATTACTCATTCCCTAGGGATGTTTGCAAGCTGCGGAAAACTGCGGGCCCTGCGAGCTCCCAGTTTTTATAGATAACGCCATGGTTAGCTAGGGTGTGAGGACATAATGTCTAGTATCTAACTTTCACCTGGGAAAGTTGAGGGAGGAAGGCAGTCTGTAGAGTCCCTCAGGGCAGGGAGAACAGACAGTGCTCACAGTGTGAGGAAGCTTCACTCCTAGTATATGGGTCTTCCTTGAGCTGGTGGATGCATAAACAATAACTGGTTTCGAATCATGTTGATATAGACTCTGCTCTAGAGGGCTTCCTTCCATAGGTAAGGTACCTTTGCCTGAAAAAGACTAGTTATCCAGTTAGCAGGGAGGGCGGGAGAGGGAGGTGGTTGTAAATGGCCAACCAGAGACTGCATCAATTCATCGAGGAATTAGGGCTGCAGGAGGTCCCAGGTGGCAGGATTCAGAAAGCTGGTGTGAATACCCAATAGTAAATGCCCAAAACTCAGCATCTGGACATGTCCCACACCAAGGAGTGCAACTCATGCTAGATTACACCCTTCTCAGACCTGTCCTCTTCCTGGCTTTCAATATATCCCTGGAGCAGCCAGAAAGCAACGTGGAGAGAGAGAAGTTGAGAAATGTGTAGAAATGGAAAGAAACTGACCAGCTGATCACTCCCCATATCTACCGCAGGTTTCTGGGCCTAAATTAGGCCCACACTGGCAGAGAGAGAAGCTTAAATTTGATGAGAGGTTGAAGTTTTGATATTAGACTTGTATTAGTCCTTTCTGTGTTGCTATAACAGAATACCTGAGACTGGGTAGTTTCTAAGGAAAAGGAGCTTATTTAGGTCATAGTTCTAGTGGCTGGAAAGTTCAAAATTGGTCAGCTGCATCTGGCGAGGGCTTTAAGCTGCTTCAACTCATGGCAGAAGGCAGAAGGGGAGCCAGTGTGTGCAAAGAGATCACACGGCAAGAGAAGAAGCAACAGAGGGAAACTGAGGAAGCTAGACTCTTTCTTACCAACCTGCTCTCTTGGGAATTAATCCATTCCTTCAAGAGGGAGACCTCACTCACCCCCTTGGGAGGGCATTAATCTATTCATGACAGATCCACCCCCATGACCCAAACACCTCCCGCTAGGCCCCACCTTTTAACACTGCCACATTGGGGATCAAATTCCAACATGAGTTTTGGCAGAGACAAACCAAACCATAGCAAGACTGGACTAGACTTTTTAAAAACTTATAGAAATTTTTAAGCATACCAAAACAGAATAGTATAGTGAACTTCCATATCCTCATCACCCAATACAAATGGTTATCATCTATTTATATGCCACCCACACCCTTCTACATATTAAGTTGAAGCAAAACTGTATTTGACTATTTTAATATTTAAATATAATGACCCCATTCTGATGTTTGATTATTGGTAGTTTCCAAGCCTCATTGTTCCCTCATTCCCTTTTTGTCCCAGCCAGAAGCCAATAAGAAAGCCTGAGATGTTCCCTCCTGTGACTGTACAGATTCCACAGGCTTTCTGGTCTCTTTCAGGTGATAATAAATAGTCTTTTTTAAGGTTTTGTGGTTGTCCTATTGTGGGAACGATCAATCCCGCAATCAATATTGGTTTGGGCATCAAGACTGATGGTGACACAAATGCACCCAGAGGGAATGAATAGGTTTATAACTCATACAGTGGAATTTTCTAGGGAGAGCACAGTGGGGATTCCAGATGTTCTGGAATGGCTCGGACCAAGTGAGGAACAAGTAGTTTTGCTTTTATTTTGGTTAGGGGGTGAGGCTTGGGTAAGTCTCATGCAGCTCACAGATTACCTCCCCTACCCTCAGGCATCAGCTCAGGGTGTCCACGCTTCCTGCGCCTACTCGCCCTCCTGGTTGGTGGAGTCCTCAGGCAGTGTAGGAACAGAGAAATGAAAGTTTCTGCAAAGAGCAGTTCCTTCCAGCAGAACAGTGCTGTGCCAGCACGCAGAGGCCAGCGGCGGTGTGGCACTCTTCCCAGGATCAGCTCTCATTGGGAACATTGAATATACATCATAAATTATAGCTCTTCATAGATGAGCTTCTAGGAATATTTTTATCCCCTATTTTCATTACTTGTTCCTCCCTAACAATAGATGCGAAAGGCCCTAATTGGCCCTTGGGAGAATTAATTCAGCAGATCATCCGCAACGATGTCAAAGGTCTATCTCTGGCTTCTGGATATTCAGCTCCATAAACACAACGCTTTCAATTCCAAAACTCTGAGATTAGCTCATGACCTGAGAAACTACTGAAAGTTCTCCTAGGTTTTGAATGGAATGCCATAAATTCTAGCAGGGAAAATTGCTGTTTCTCTGTAGATTTTTTTCAGAAATGAGACCAATGTACCAAAAATATCATAGAACCTAAATCTCTTAACCCTCAAAACAATTTCCTTCTGGAATTTATCATTTCTCAACTACTCAGTGCTCACTGTGAGAGGTTATAAACAGCAGTGTGCTGAAGCCAGCTCACAAGAACTGATGGTACACATGTCTCCCTGTGAGGCTTACACAGAACATTTTATATTTATAACAGGTTGTTTTAAGCTGATAACAACTTCAGTTGCATATAAAAACTTTTGCTCCCCCTACACATTTTTTTTGATGTCATAATTTACATCTTTTTATATCGTGTATCCCCTAACGAATGATCGTGGCTATAGTTATTTTTAATAGCCTTGTCTTTCAACCTTTATACTAGAGATACAAATGATTTCCACACTGCCATTACAGTATTAGAGTATTCTGATTTTTGGCTATATATTTACCTTTACCATTGAGTTTTATGATTTCATGTGTTTTCATGTTGTTAATTAGCATCCTTTCATTTCAACATGAAGAATCCCCTGTATGATTTCTTGTAAGATAAGCATAGTGGTGTTACACTCCCTCAACTTTGGATAGTCTGGGAATGTCTTTATCGCTCCTTCATTTCCAAAGATAGCTTTGCCAGAGATAGTATTCTTGTGAGGGTTCCCTTATACATGACAAACCTCTTGTCTCTTGCTGCTTTCAAGATTCTCTCTTTATCTTTGGCTTTGACAATTTGATTATAATGCGCCTTGGAGTATTCTCTCTGTGTTGATCTTGCATGGGATTTTTTGGGCTTCGTTAATCTGACATCCATATTCCTCCCAACTCACATTAATAGCCTGAAATTAGCCATGGTGTAATTATTTACACCATAAAATGTGGCAAATACTACAAATCAGGGATTTTTATACCATAGAGCCAGTCATTAAAAATTACCAGTACACCATGAGTTGAGATAGGATGGGGAGAAGGGAAATAAACAAATGATGAAACTTTGGAGATTTTTATCTAAATATGACAAAAATATATAACTTTTAAAGTGGAATGACTTTACTCTCATCTCTCTTTTCTTAGCTCTCCCTTGACTTATCTCCTTGCTCTTTCCATATGAGCACAAACTTATGCATTGCAATACAGCTTCTTAAGTCCAGGTTCAATACATCATATGAGGCAGTATGGAATCTAATTTACGAGCTTGGGCTTGGAAGTCAGAATTCTGGCTTTGCCACTTTCTAATTATTTGACCATGGGAAATTTCAGTAAGCTTGAATATCTCAGTTTTCTTATCAGAAAATGTGGATAAAAAGAGCCCTTATTTTGTGAAAGTATTATGAAAAAATAAAATGATGTCTAGAATATGGTTGACACCTGTTAGATATTTGTTAAGTGGATGCTGTATGAATGCTTTTAACAATATTTCGTCAATTCCTGGCATAAACCAAATGTTTAATAAATGTGAAATAATATAAAATTAATTTTAGTAGGCTAGAATTGCTATTAGTATTAATGTATTGACTTTCTTAAACCTTTCCACATATACACCAGTCTCTCAAAATGGTATAAGTCAGGATTCGTTTTTGAAATTTTGACTAGTTGCTCTCAGATGAAATAATACACATTTATTTTCTAACAAAAGTCCATTCATTGCTCAAGCAAGCTAGAGGAGAAGAAGAGGATAGACAGAGGATGGCAGACAAGAGCTGGCGTACCCACATGTGACAGCTTGCAGATACTCTGTGTGCTATAGCATATTCTCAAATAATATTCGTCAGGCATCCCTTCTGTGCCTACTGCTTTATATATTTTGACCATATCACCTTTGAACATGCTCATTGTAACTTTCATTTTTATATTTGAATTTTTAAATTTATCTGAATAATCTACTTCAGCTTTTATGATGTTCACTTATCTTAGAGATTTGAAAATAAATTTAAAGAAAGATTTAACTAAAGAGTACATCTCAGCTTAAAATCGCATCTTGTAATTGAGGGAGCTATATATTTCTTTGAGTGTCCATCTTATCTGGTATTAGGGGTAGACTTAATGCCTCTCTGTAAAATTCACTGGAGAGATTAATGGTAGTAATAACAGTTACAGGAAATAGAGACAATAAAAACTATTTGCTTTGGCCAAAAAGAAGGAAAAATAGAAGCAAATTGCAAATTTAATGCACTGATAGTCAGCTGTCAGAAGCAGCGTGGTTTCATACACAAGTGAGTATATAGCAGCTAACAAATCATATTTAGGATAGAGAGAACTTTCATAAGGAAAAGTAACCAGAATTAATGGAAATCCATACAGAATCCTTTACTGCTGGTTCCCCACTACCACCTCTACTTCCTGTTTCTTCCCCATTCCCTGAAAATTGGTACAAATTCAAGTGTCAGCAAATGAATTGCAGGAGCAGTTAACAGCCCATTCTGCAGAGAGATTCCAATTAGTTAGTCCAGGTAATCTCCTCACCATGTTCTTCCCTCCTCTTTAGCAGGCCTGTGGGAAAATGTAGCTCAAGTGGTAATTATGTGCTGAACATATGCTCAGAATTTTCTTGGGGTGGACACTACAAAAATCTGAAATGCAGTGCATGCTCCCCAGGTCCACAATCTACACAGGGAAAAAAGACTTAGACATGTGCCACAATACTAAGCAATATCACATTGTGTGCTAGTTATACGCAATTCACCAATTAGTGAACTAATACAGATGGAAGGGAAATAGTTAAGACTAGGCCATCATAGTTGAGACAGTATTGAATTAGACCATGGGGAAGGGATAGTGTTGGATACTCTAGGGAAACAGAGGACTTGGGAATTAGGGCAGAGGCAAAGGAGTCTGTCACTGGGAAGGCCAGCAGGGCTCCTGAAAGGCACCAAGGACAAGCTATTTGATCTAAATCTTGTCCCTAAGGTGGGTATATTCTGCAGTGTATCTCTGTGTCTTTATGGGGTTCATGTCTCATTTCCTCAATCGCCAGCCGACCTCTTTTGAATTGAAATTCTAAAGTGTTGCTTTTTCTTGTGACTTCTCTGCACTTAATACAATCTGGTTATATTGCGTTTAAATCATTTTCACTTCTACTAGGTACAGGTTTTCAGTACAGAAAAGATGAGCTGGAAATTTTCTCTAGTAAAGGTGTTTTATCAAAATGCACCCAAATTTCTCTATTTGCTACCCAGGTTGTGGAAAAATAAATGACTTTTATTATTATTATTAATTATTGTTATGATGAGGAGGAGGCATTGATTAGAACTGGAAAAATACAGAAGTCTATACACCGCTATGCATATCTGTTAAACCTAGCTCAGTGTTGTGGTGATATCAAGAGACAGTCTACATCTCAGTCTCTTCTGTCCTCACATTCCCATGCTGGGGTCATAGTCATGGTGGTAAGACATATGCTGATGGGTCAAGATATGTGCTACAGCCCAGAGCTTGATGATACTAACGCTTTCTTATTGTTGTGATAGTTAAAGTGTGGACCAATGTGATGGTAATTTTACGCATCAGCTTGACTGGGCTGCAAGGTTGCCCAGATAGCTGGTAAAATGTCATTTCTGGATGTGTCTGTGAGAATGTTTCTGGAAAAGACTAGCATTTGAATCAGTAGAGTGAGTAAGGAAGATCTGCCCTCTCCAATGTGGGTGGGCAACCTCCAATCCATTTAGGACCCAAATAGAACAAAAATGCAGAGCAAGGGTAAATTCTCTCTCTCTCCTTTAACCTGGTATCACCTTCTCCTACCCTCAGACATTGGGGCTCCTGGTTTGGGGGTCTGTGGACTTAGACTGAATTATATCGCTGACTTTCCTGGATCTCCAGCTTCCATACTATAATTGTGGAACTTCTCAGCTTCTATGTTTATGTAAGCCAATTCCCATAACAAATCTCCATATTTAGATCTTAAAAAAAAAGAAATCTCCTTTACCTTTTTTACCTTTTATATAATAGAGTGGTGGTCAACATTATGATTGCTTAGTTTAAGGTATTTATTTTTAATAAATGTAATAGTAGAGAAACTAATGCCAAATTACATAACCGCTAGTCCCTACTGAAATATCCATTAAGGTGATAGTGTGTTCTGCTAAAACTAAATTCACAGTTGATAGGTATTAAGATGCCAAAATACAGGAGTACATCTTTACTGGGCTCTTAAAAGCACTTTTCCTTTACATCGTCAAATCCAACACATGATTTTCAGAAGAGTGACTTAGAGTTTTCATTTGCAACATCACAGGAACATTAATACGGTGTTTATAATAACATAACAAAGCTGAGAGTATTGGGTTAAGCCAAAAAAAAATACAAGGTGGTTAACCTCGACAGAACAATAGCCAAAAAATAAGAAGGTAAATAAAAATAAAATACATTTTCACAGGTAAGTTTTTTAAGCAGATTTAATGCTAAAAGCTTTGGAAAAACTTTCTTTTACTTCATCATCACTATTCACTAAACAGATGGTAATTAAAGAATTAAGTAGAAACCTAAGAGGATATTAAAGTGACAACATTTTAAAAGTTTTAAGGCTGTCCAAAAATTTAGCACTTGCCAAATTTACGTTTTAATTAACCTCTGTTCAACATATTTTGTTCCTGGGTTTCTTAGTCACATACTCACATTCATATGCACTCAGACTGACTCACTCAAGTCATCTGTTCAACATCCTTGACCAAGCTCTTACAATTCTTAACAGAGGTTGTGGGTCCAAACAGCTATTATCATTGTTTTTAAATCATTTGTGGGATATTTGGACCTTATCTTTAGCCACCTTAGCAGTGGTTGCAAACAAGGCCCAGTAACAGTAAAGATCTTCTGGTGTCTAGAAGATTAATGGAACTCAGCTTCAAATGTCTTTTCATTTTTATTCAGCCATCACTATCATGTCCCCCATATGTCCCTAAGCTGCCATCCCAGTCTTCCTTCCATGCTAGTGCCATGGGCTTTTACATTCCTGCTATCTCCATGTGATATGGACAGAGATTTTCTTCCATCTGTGTTGTTAACCCTGTAGCTCCAAAAAAAAGAGGCACCAGTTTCAGTTTCTAATATCTCCTTCCTTTTATTTTATTTCCATTTATGTGGTCATGATATACTCTTCTGTCAGAGTATATCTTATCCTGGAAACTGTCTTAAAAAGGCAACCATGATTGTCCAATTTTCTGAGGGTCTCCTCTGTTCTATCATTCTCCCTCCCATGAAGGTCCCTCCAGAAGCACACGGCCTCCTTAGCCAGACCTGCCCTGAGAGGCTCCACCATCAAGAAGCTTCCAGTTTAATAGGACAGTAGGCTCGTAAACTGATACTTGCACTGCAGTGTTGTAAACACTCACAGAAGTAAATAGGATGTGCTACAGGAGCAGAGTGGAAGAAGGTATTGATTCTGCCTAAGGTGTTGTAAGAGCGAATGAGGAGCTTCACCACAAGGGAGAGGAGGCACATGACACTAAGCTGGGAGGGAGGCATGGGCAAAGCCTGGCAGCCTGAAGCACACACATACTGGGGCTGGAATTCCTACTCTATCCAGGGAAGTACTGGGAGATAACACCAGGAAGGAAGAAAAAACAAGATTCTGAAGAGTCTTTTATGCTTAGCTATGGAATTTAGGTTTTATATACTAGGCAATAGAGTCTTTCCGAAGTAATTTAAGAAGAGAAATAACAGCAACTTTGTATTTCAGAAAAATAACTCCAATGGCAGTGTTAGAAATGTTGGTATAGTTTCCGGATATTTTGATTTCAAACAACAGGAACAAATGGACCACTTTTAACAAAAAAAGAAATTTGCTGCAAAGTGTCAAGTTATCTCACTTCACGGAAGAAATTATTAAACAACTAAGATTATGGACAGAACCAGGGGATCTATGGAAATCATGGATTGTCTTCCTAAAGTGATGCTATTAACGCATTTCAGTTCTACCAGCTCTTGGTTACTCTGTCCCTTTAGTCCAAGAATGAATACTTCAGATTTCCAGGGAAAAGAATATGATTGGTCCAGCTTGGACCAATCATTCATGTTCGGGAGATGGGTTAGCTAAATTAGACATGGCCAGTAAGGGTCCTGTCTATCAGAGCTCCTAGTGACTTGCTGTGAGTTGGGCAGCCATCTACTAAAGAGAGTTAGAAAGCAAATTGTTCTGCACTAAGACAAGACGGTCAAGACTAAGGAGGGACAGGAAGTATAGAATATATTCTGCATGTATTTGTTCATCAGAAGCAACATAATTTGGTAAATGATTGGACATGGAAAGAAATAAACTACAATGGCTCTTGTAGCTTGGAAAATGGGATAATGGCATTACTAGTTATTAATATAGAAAACAAAGAAGGTTTAGAGGGGGTGGAGATTAGTTCCACTTGGGACCTCTTGTATTTGAGATGCCTGATGTCTGTGCAACACACTCAGGAAGAGATACTCAGTGGAGAGTTGAGTTCTTATTTGGAAGCTCAAGAGAGGCACAAACTCTGGATGTCATTAGTGCAACGGCATCCCTGGAAGTTGTAGATGTGGGTGCTATCAGCCAGGGAACCGATGTAGAAGAGGAGGAGGAGCAAACCTAGGGGTCGCAAACAGTGGCTCAAGACATGAGGAAGGCAAGTAAGAAGAAGGAGAGAAAGGTGTTATTGTATTTGTTATCTGGAAAATTGTTGGTGGTGACAGTATGAGCAAAGGGATGGCATAGTGTGTTAGAGAGATGGTGGCATGGGATTGAACAAATTAAAGACAATAAGGTAGAAATAGTGCGTATAGAATGGCATTATTCTTTCAAGAAGTTCATCCAAGGAGAGAGAGTAGATTACATTACATTGGTTTGTTTTTGTATCTGGTGAGAAAAATGATATATAAGTTTGGAAATATAGAAGATCACAAAAAGCATAGATTATAGACTCTAATAATGGCTCAGAACCAATGGACATGAGCACATTTACTAGTGGAGGAAGAGACAAAAACTAACAGAGAAAAGAATTAATGGCAAATCTTTGGAGAAACCAGGAGGATTAGTTTTAGAAAGAAAGAAAATGCCTGTTCCTATGAAAGAGGAAGGAAGGAAGGAAGAAGGAAGCTGAGGGAGATTGTTAGTTTCCTTTCACTAGGAAGTAGGAGACAAGACCATCTGCCAAGAAGGATGGGACCGGGGATTTTAGTTAAAGCAGGTGTTGAGTTGCAGAGAGTGGTGGGAAGTGGGAAAGTGATCTTTCCAAGAATTAAAGTCAACATGAGCGACTCGGCTGATATTGGAAATCACACGTTCATATAAACTCCAATCTGAAAAGTTCTGAGACTCCTTTTTAATCTTTACTAGGCTTCCAAGTCTTCGTGCAGGAGAAGAAAAGGTAGACACATAATTAATGCAAACTGTGGCTTCCCATATCAGACAGGGCAGAGGCACAAGTAAGAAGACTTTGAGTCATTAAGGAAGACTAGTTGAAATGGTTTAACCATAGCATTTAAGCCAAAGGGAATCAGGGAAGCCAGCAGGGAATTGATCAATTGAAATTAAAGAGAGCAATCAAAGACCCAGAGGTCTCAGTTAATAAAAAAGCAAGTTTAATGTAAGTAAATGAGTAAGTAGAGGAAGAGGAGGGTGTGGTTGTAGGGGAGAATATCAAAGTTATTGTTATTAATTTAACATTTCAGAGAAATATTGATTGAGAGAAGATGAAAATAATTTGATTTAAAATGATCATGATACTGCACTTCATCTACAGAATGGTTTATTTTCTTCATAAATTAAATTCCTCCGAGTTTATGGCAAGAGATGATGACTGAGCCAGGTATTAAAATCCTCAAAGTGTGTTCATCAGCGACATAAAGAACATTGTGACCAGAGAGTGGTAGAGCTGTATGACATGGTTCCAGAAATAATTCTTTGATTTTTAGAGAAATGCGGGAAAGCAGCAATCTCAAAGAATAACATGAATGTCTTCAAAGTGCCTTTAATTATTTAGCAGTAGGGCAAGAAAAACACTGTTAAATTGAAATATCCAGTTAGTAAATATTATACATTCGTTTTTATAACTCAGATGTTTAATTTTTTAAAGGTCCATTCAACATGTGGATAATAGAGTCATACGTAAATAAACATGTTTTAATTTAATTTAATTTTAATTTGATTTAATTTAATTTAAATATGAGGCTAATGGAAAGCCTTCTATCACATGAGGAAACAGACCTATTTGGTGGTAAAATAGAAAGTCATCTTATTTGTCAACAGAAAAAGTATCTGCTCATTTAGTGTTAAAATTTTATTTTAGCAATAGAAAAATATCTTAAAACTCTGGAAGAGTTGTCACTTAAGAATACTGCACATTCACAAATCACCCGGGGTAAGAGGCTGTGTAAAAAGAAAGGAAGAAAGAGAGAAAGAAAGGAAAAAAAAAAAAAAAAGAAATGACTTCCAGAAAGTATTCATAAGAGCAGGTGGCTTTGTGCTTCCATCAAGTTGCCATTTCAGTTCCTAGACCCTTAGAAGTGTTTAGGAGACACAACTGGGGCTAGGGGAAAGCATAAAATGCTGGGCTATTAATGGTAACAGCTATTAAATGCCCACAGCTCAAAAAAGAACTTTGCTGGCAAATGTTCTCAGTCAGAGAAGGTTTAACTAATGTTTATATTTATGGATGGTTATGTTTTATAATAAAATGTTAAAAATATTAAAGAATCTCTTGATAAATTATCAAAATATTAGGGAACCATTTTTCAGGAAAAAAATAATTATCAGAAAATAACACACCAAAATGTTAATGGAGATTATCTGGGGATTACAGATTATAGGTGTTCTTTTCAGTAACTTCCAAATTCTCTATAAACAAACATCTACAAGTTTCTGAAGGCCGTTTCTGTACTTTTGATTATTAACAACCTGGGGTGCCAAATGTACAGTATTCCCTTTGTAATCAGAAGAAAGCAATAAATGCTTCTAAAATAAATAGTAAAAATAAAAGGTGAATTATATATGTAGAAAATTATTCCTGGATTAATAGGTTGATCCTGCAATACCAGCCAAAGTTTACTGTAACTTACTAACCTTAAGGTGTTCGTAGTACTTTGATGGAAAAGAAAAACACACAGTTCAACAAAAAAAAATCTGTAAAATAATATGACTTCTTCACTGTAAATAGATGGGAATGGAAGTTTTTGTTTAGCAACAGAGTTTTTGAATCTTTATTAAATCCTCTATGAACATTAATAAACATAAAATTTGCATGATCTGATAATTTAACAAGCAGATCTATAAATTAGAGCCTTTTTTCCTTTCAATATAATTTATCAATTAGTTGCAAAGGTTGGCATTAAGAAGAAAAGTTTCACTCGTTGGGCTGTTGGTGCTAGGATTGTCACTTAAGAGATGAGTAGGATCCTTCTCCTCTTGTCTTCATCCTTGCTAACACATATTGAGACCACCGTTGTCAGAAACTTCTCGAAGTGTTTTACTCCATTTATTACCCACAGCAACACTAGTAAGTAAGGACTGTTAGTACTCCCAATTGAGAGATAGGGAAACTGAGCCAAAAAGAGCACTGGCAACTTGCCCGAGGTGTAACAGCCTGAATGGTAGACTGGGATTTGAATACAGGAGAGGCAACCTGGCTGTGGAGCCCAGATCATGCTATCCATCACCTCGTTGCCTTAAGTATGATAGACATTTTCTTCTCCCACTGTAAGAAAAATTATATGCTCATTATAAAAAAATTTTTAAATGTAGAAAAAATAAAAATGTTTAATATTTGGGCAGTTTTCTTCAAATTACAAAAATTGAAAATATGTAAAGAAGAGCTGAGCTCATGGTTAATTCTCCTAGCTCATTATTCAAGGCCCTGTTTGTCTCTCCTTCTCTCTCTGGGACTAACTCAACTTGCTCTGATCTCCCAGCTACCTGAACTCTAACAGTACTGAATGTATCACTTAATCTAGCACTGAAGAATTTTGTGATTTTAAAGACAAGAGTGAACAAATCCATGGTTTTCTTTACAACACACACACACACACACACACACACACACACATGCACACACACACAAACACACACACACACATTGTAGCAAAGCACTCTGTTCTTTTTGCCAATCGGCATGGCAGAATGCATCCCAGCATCTGTTTCCGGCCCTGGGTTCTAACCATTATCATTAAAACCCTAACCAGGTTAGGACTCCCTCTGAGTTGAAAAGAGCAAGCAGTCTGGGTCCTCCAAACACTCAGTTGAACACCTGGCTGGAGGAGCTGACTATCCACACTGTGAACTCACTAAGGAATTGGCAAGAGAGCTTCTTTCTGAGGGAAGCTTGAAGACATGCCTCTCTTTCTGCTTAGAAATCAGTTGTATTAAGACATCAAGAAAGAGATCAACTCTGCAGCTTTGACAGTCAGTACCAATCAGAATGTGTCAAGTGCCTATTTATAGGATGGAATCACTCTTTCTAGGGGATTTGCTGAAATGCTTTTCCCTGCTATGGGCCACGAAATATTAAAAATATAGAGATATAGTTTTAACAATTTGATGTAAGAATCAATGGTCTTTTTCCTTTCAAGAAGAACAGAGTGCCTTGTTATTGCGTGCATGTGCATGCGATTTTTTAAAGGGAAGTGTGAATTTGTTAAGCAAAAGCTTAACAAAAAGATGAGATAAAAATCTTTAAAAAGCACTTGCAAAAGTAGAAAACCATCATTGCTTTGTGGATGCTGACTTTGTTGATCCAAGTAATGGATAGAAAGGGGAATTGAAAAATGCTTTGAATGTCTAGATTAATCTAGATTACAATGGAAGAATAGCTTTTGATGGAGAGCTTAAGAGATCAAGGAAGATGGTAGGTGGTACTGAGCCCAACATGGACTGGTTTGGAGACAGTGTTGGAGAATAGAAAAGAGAAATTTTTCAACAGCTTGTGTGCCTGATTAAACAATCAGAGAGAGATGGGGAAAGAGGCTTCAAAGTTATTTTCTCCGTGATATGAACGTAAACTCTTTTGACACTGGAATGAACCATTAAAGAAGAAACTTAAATTGCTTTTTAATTTTCCTGGATTTCAGAAAAATGTATG